>JASAOL010000509.1:0-71362 GCA_030849045.1 Wallacemonas rigidus
AGAAGAACGTGGAGGTGCTCAAGAAGTTCGGCTACGCGTAAGTGTATACTTACAGGTCTGCCAGATTTGTGACCATCGTCCACCGTCTTCAGCCCGTTTCTTTTTCCTTTTTCTTTTGTGACTCTTAAAAAAAAAAAAAAGCACGCACACACGCACACAACAGCAGTGACAGGATCACCACCGGGTACGTACACCGACACCACGAAAAAAAGGGGGGGGGGAGGAAACCATTGTGAGCGATCGTAGGAAGGCGCGGTGAGCAACGTACGTCAGTTCTCACCCTGTCCATTTGCCGGTCTCTCACTCGTACCCCCTGCGCGTGAGAGAAGTGGACTACTCGCCGCTCATTCCCATGAAAAAAAAAAAAAAAACATGGGAGTTGTGCATGGGGTAAAGAACGTGGCAGTGTCGCACCGCTTCTGTCTGCGTCCGTTTAACAAAAGAACTCTCTTGGGCTTTTTACTTCCATACTCGCGACACACACACACAGCTCATCGCGACGAGCATCAACCAAACACTTTGCGTGTGTTTGTCTGTTCATCGCCCGTCTCCATCTCCGCCTCTTTCTGCTCTTCACCTTCCTTTCCTACCCGCTTCGTTGCCGATGGCATGGTGAGCACGGTATCGAACGCCCAACGTGAAAGAATCCAGTCACATTGCAATACACGCTCTCACCAGCTGTCACATACGTGTGGAGTCGTACAACTGCGATAAATCTATTTTATATATTTTCTTACCCCACGTGACACATACTACGCACACAATGGACACTGGGGACCACACCAACCAGGAGGCGACCACCACCTTTCCTCCGGGGTACCGCGCGCTGAGATTCGAGGAATTCAAAGCTATGTACCGAGCGCAAAAGAGGGCAGACTTGAAGCAGTACAGAGAGACTGGCCACACAGAGCCGTGGCTGGCGGCGATGCGACAGCGCCGTGACCTCACATTTAGCACCGGCGCCTTACATAGCGCCAACACCGCCGACCCCAGTCTGTCGGCACGCGCGCCAGCACACGTCCCTCCCTCTACCACCCACTGGATGCCCACAGCGGAGGCTCCCGCCCCACCTGCGCCGCGTCCACGCGCTCACGCCACTGTGCTGGCTTCCATACAGCACGCCTGTGCCGTGGCATCACTATGGCTGTTGCACTTCTTTCAGCTGCACTGGCTCCTTGTTCTCCAGATCGCTATCACGAGTATTGCCATGTTCGGCTCATGGTCGTGGAAGAACCTCGCCTTCACGTGCATCGTCTTTGCTGTCTTGCGTGCGGCCAAGTGGGTGGCGAGGGGACTGCGGGTAGAGCATCCTGGACGGTCTGTCGACGACGGCCCTACACCACTTGGTCGCTTCATCCTGACCGTTGGCGCGGGTCGCACGCCAGTTGCCCAGCCCATGCCCGTCAGCACCACCCGCAAGGTCTGCTATATTGTGGCCAAGTGTGCCGAAACTTTTGTGCTGAGCCTTTGGCCCAATTACTCGGTCGAATCGCTAGAGATGCAGTTGCAGCGCGACGGCATTCTCCGGGAACGGCCTCCCGCTCCGCTACCAGCCGATGGCGCAGCTGACGGTGCCGTTCGTTCTGACCCTCCCGCTGCTCCGGCACCGCAGGAACCGCGGGAAGGTGGCGAGGAGGTGACTCCCATCGCACCCGCTACATCGGAGCTGGAGGCGATCGAGTAGAGCCTCTAAGAGAGTTGTTTTTCTTGTGAGGGCGGAAGGACGCGTGTATGCACTGCACGGCCATTGAATGTGCCCCCTCCCATTTGTGCTCCTACTTCTCTTCTTTTGCGTCGTTCCTCGCTTCCCACTCTTCTGTTTATTCCCCGTTCATCATGGCGATCTACGTGTCCTGCGAGCTGGGACAACTCTTGCCAATCAGTGAACAACGTCAGCGTGTCAGATCCCTCCCTCGTTTCCTCACTCACTCACACACACGCGCGCACACACACCCACACCCACTGTCATACAACGCACCTCCACCGTGTGGCCTCGTGACCCTGTCGGCTTCCACGGCCGACTCTGCCCGCACCGTCGGCCTGGTCCCATACGTATGTGTGCACTCGTTCGCACAAATGCCGCGCCTGCTTCTTCCTTTTCCCTTTTCTTTTCTCTCCGTCATGTCTCCCGACTCGTCTACCCTTGCTCCTCTTTGTTTCGTACGCGTTCTCGCATCGCCCACGCTCCAACGACTCAATTTCTTTCTCGGCATGCTTTCATCGGTGAACATGTGATGCAGGAACCCCCAACACGAACCTTGATTGTCCACGTTATTACCATTCACTCACACCTGTCTATTTTTCCCATCTAGAAGAGGTACACGGTACGAAACAAAAGCACTGCGATTTTGTCTCTTCTTTCCCGAAAAGCAAATCTAACCAGAACATTTCTGAACCAAAAACAAAAAAGTATAAGAATTCAAGAAGAACCAGCACCGAACAGGTATGTCTGCGTTTCTACAGCTGATTGTGGCGGCCATCACTGTGGTGGCTGTCGTTATCCCCGCAAGTCTCACGTTGCGTTCCCGCCAGCGCCTTCGTGAGGCCCCATGTAAGAACCGCTTTGTGCCACGTGCGTACACGGTGGAGGAACTCGCCGAGTACAACGGCACCACCAAGCCCTACGCCTTCATTGGCGTCAAGGGCATCATCTACAACGCGTCCATGGAGTGGTACGGACCGGAGGGCCCGTATAATGCGTTCGCAGGCTGCGATAGCTCACGGCATTTGGGCAAGGTCGTCGTCGGGCGTGACGAGGCAAACGCTGATTGGTCGCGCCTCTCCCCCAGCCACATGCAGACTCTGAATGAGTGGGAGGAGAAGCTTGGCAGCAAGTACCCCATCGTGGGTTGGGTCACTGATCCCAATGGAGACTTTGCAGAGCGGGCTGCCTCTTTGACGGCGTGAGCGCGACGACACATTCGTGGCACGCATATGTGGTCAAACACAAGAGTGTGCCTTCAAAAGAAGAAGCGAAGCACACACACACACACACACACAATCATACAATCACGCAAGGAAGCGCATCTTTCGACCAATCGCGGGGCAAAAAAAAAAAAAGAAAACAAAGAAAAAAGAGCTTGATATGAAGTAGCAGCGGAAACGCGTCACATATCGCACAACGTTGTGGTGAAAAGGCCCATCGCACTGCGGACAGACCCGTGGCCCTTCCAGTCTCACTCTCTTTTCATTTTTTCCCTTCCCCGTTATTCTATTTCCTCAACTTGACATTTTCAACGCCACTAAACCTACTGTTCATCATCACTCTCGTGGTTTTGAGTCAACATCAGCGTGTGACATCTCAACCATACAAACACCCACACCTGCAACATACGTGAGTGGGCTGTTTTACACAACTCGATGAAACGATTGGTCCTTCCCCTTTAGCACCCCCAGGCTTGCGTGCGCAACACAACCGCATCTCGACACAGCTGCACACTGTTCCACTTCGCACTCCTCACTTGTTTCCGATGCTTCTCTTCGTCTCTCTCTCTCTCTCGCTGCCGAAACTAGACCACCGCGCCGTCGGGTGCCTTTCTTCATTTCTCTGTGAATGCTCATCCCCGTGCAAAACACGTCACCCACACTCGCTCACGCTGTTTGTTGCTGGTGATATTGTAAATAGCCGTTTTGCCATCTTTCTGCTCAGAGCCTGCTAAGTTCTCTCTCTCTCTTTTCTCTTCTCCTTCTCGACGCTCCGTGCGTCTGGTTGCGTGCACGCGACACCTTAGCGAGTCAAGACCTGGGTCTCTGCTCATTGTACACATGGACGGCCCGCCGTCAACGGCGGGATCGCGCGCCCCAAGTGTGATCGAGTGCGGTGGTCTAGTGCCTAGTCCACACCACGCCCAAGTCGAGATGCCACAAGAGACGTGCCAAAGCCAACAGGATAGCGATGCGGCGCTCTGTCTAGATTTGAAAGCTATTTCTCTCACAACGGGAGGCGTGCATGGCTCGCCACGCGCGTACCAGCGACTTGCAGACGTTCTCGTGGCTCAGCAGAAGCGCCTGAATGTTCTCCACACATCTCTCTTGACGCGTGTAGAGCGACTGACGGGTGTGGGAGATGACCTTTCCACGGCCTCACCGCCGTCGGTAGCCGTCCCGCCGCCTGCCGCCGCATGCACTCCCACTACCGATCTAAACAATCGCTTTACGGTGCGTGCCTTGCTCGACGTCCTGCCACGATCCAGCGCAGCCACAGCGATGGCGGCAACAGGCGATTCAGTGTGTGCCACATCGGATGAGGTGGCGTCCCCACATGAGACCTTGCCTCCACCGACGACCACACCCGTCATTGTGCTGGATATCACCTCGCTTTATTCGGCTAGCGGTGCGAGCCGCACAGGCTGTACCACGTCAACCGCAAAGTCGCAGCCTCGACAGCGCCACGTCGGCATTCAGACAGTGCCCTGCACGCCCACTGGCTCTGCCTCTCCTCTTGGGGAGACAAACACCACCGCGCCTCACGCGCAGGCACACGCTGTACCCTCTACCTCGGCTGCATCGCCGCCCTCTCATGAACAGGATGTCGATGCTGAAACGATGTCACCAGAGGCGCTGCGTGCAGCCCTCGCCGCGGAACAGTCACGCGCTCTCTTCCAGCAGGCTTCTCTCGTGCGCATGTCAAAGGAGCTGGCGAAGGCGCAGGAGACCATCCGCTTATTGACAGAGGATGGCGATGACTGGCTCGAGCGAGCGGCGTATCAGCGGGTCAACGTACCTGCGCGGCACGGAACGGCGGCCACCGCCTCATCTGCCCACGTCAACGCTGCCAACACTGGCGCCGATGCGTCCGAAGATGCCAAGGACCGTGAGCTGCGCCGCCTCCGCACGTTGATGCGCTTCTCAGAGTTGAAAAAGGACAGCGATCTGCTGCCCGAGGCGTACGCTCACCTCGATAGTGCTCTGAAGGAGATGACAGCTCTTCGCCGCGACCAGACGAGGTCCCGTGTGAAACGCGAGGAGGCACGCCAGTGCGTGCGTGCCGTGGCTGGCTGCGTGCTCGAGCTGTACGATTTTCTCCCTCGCTCGCGCGACAAGGCGACGAACGCGGCAGTGCGCGACCGCATTGCTTACGTCCTTGAACGCTGTCGCGACGTGGACACGACGATCCCCCCTCTGCCCAACTCCGTCCAACCGCCACACGATTCCCACGACATTAACAGTGTCGACAGCGCAGCTAGAGACAGTGACGCGAGGCCCCAACATCGTACGCGTCCTCGCCGGCACGATGCGGACCGCTCTCATTCGTGGCAGCCGCCGTGCCGGCGCTCGTCGAGTGACGTGGTGGCGCCGTCTGTGTGTTCTCGGCCTCGCCCGCACCGCACGGTGGATCCGTCGAACGTCTTGCCCTCATCCCTTGCGTGTGACAGAGTGCCGCATGACCCTGTGGCGAACGACGGTGACGCTCTGCGGGAGACGCCGGTCTCCCGTCGTCACTCAGCGGCCTCGCACGTGCGCGTACAAGAAGCCGTGGCGCACGCACGCCGTGCCTCCGCAGGCCACACCCGCAACGGTCCAGCGGCGTTGCCGCCTCGACCCCGCGGTACCCCATCGGGTGCGTCTGCTGCCCCTACCCGTCTAGCGATGGAGGAGGCCGCGTCGGCCTTCGCGCCATGGCAGCCAGCTCGCGCGCGTAGCCGCCCACCAACCCCGGGCACGCACGCGGCTGCACGTCCGAGCGATGATAGTCGAGCGAGCGGAAAGCGGCCCACTGTCGGTGGAGGCACGCGCCCAGGTCTTTCTCGTGGTAGCTCTCTTCGAAGCGAGGGGTGGGTCGAATAGACACGGACCAATACATAGATGGATACAGGTGCTCGTTGCTTTTCTTTTCTTTTTTTTTTTTTCGGCGTGTCTGTCGTCCGTGGAATCATCATTTTTCTTTTTTACTCAACCCTAGACTTTAAAAGCCTCAGACATCGGCCGAAGCGATCGTAACAAACAAACAAACAAACAACACAAACGGTAAACGGCCTGGGCACAGTCTTACTTGACTCTTTCGTGCTCACATGTGGAACTGTAGGAATACGAACCGCTACTGCCAGCGCACTAGGTCTGGCTCTCTCCTTTCTGCAGAGACAGCTCAGTATATTGACATGCGCACGCCTCTTCGCACACTATGTGGCATGCGCTTTCCGTTATTCACTGCCTATCTGTTTGAAACATGCTGCCACCACTCCTCTCTCGCCTCCCGTCTCTTCTTGTTCTCTTCTCTCCTCTTTTTTACACACACACACATACACACATATATGTGCAGAAGCTGAACGAAGAAAAGATAATTATCTTAACGGCTGCACACACACAGTCGTGCCGCCTTTGTCGTACTGCCACACGCACGCTTAGATCGATTCCGCGACCGGGCAAGAGTTGTGACATCTCGACTTTACTGTATTTGTGCGCTCCAGCCTGGGCTCTTTCGCAATCACATCCTCGAGTACATTTTTTTTTCTCCCGGTGATCGCTATTGCGCTTTTGGTTTTGTCTCTCTCTTGCCCTCCTTCTCTTTTCTTGTGTGTGTGTGTCTCTCTCTCTCTTAACGACACGTTAGTTTTCACGAGCTAGCTTATATCTCGCTTTTTTTTTTTTTCGTACAGCTCTTGCTTCCCAGCTTCACTCAAGGGTGTACAGGCGCGTACTTTGCAAGCGGGCTGTTTCGCTCGTTTCTCTTTTCTTTCTTTTTTCCATCTTTTCTCGCGCGCTGGTCGTGCACATCAACGTGTGTGTGTGTGTGTGCGTGTGTTATCATGAGCAGCAACGCTAGCCACTCTGCCCCTTTCGGGGGCGACTATCGTATGAAGTCTGATGGTGTCAACGACAGTCAGCCGGCGGCGGGCACGGGCACCGCCTTCCCCACCACAAGTGCCTCGAGGCAGCTTAATGAGCGGCAGCGCCCAGCCCCGCTCGCACAAGAGATGAATGGCGTGGCGGCGAGTGCACAGGTGCCGCATACAGGTCTTCGCGGACCTGGGGGTGGTGGCAGCAGCGGTGCACTGGCTGCGCAGCCGATGTCCTCCACCGAGCCGCGCGCTGCCCTGACGCGTTCAGAAGCGAATACGCTGGCCGAGCCGAAGCCAGCTGCACCCACTATAGGGACGCGTCATGCGGATGCTGGCGCCGTCACCTCCTCAACTACGGTCTCCACCGCAGCCGCGGCGACTGGCAGCGCTTCACCGCGAACGCACGTGGACCCTACATCGGACACGGCCACAAAAACCTCCGCACCCGCTGAGCCATCCCGCAGCGACGTCCCTGCGACCGCGGAGCACCGTGCAGTGGCTGAGGTGCCCACAAACGGCTCCTCGACACTGTTTCAATCCGCCGTCGCGTCGTCCCCGCCGGGTGCGACGACCGCCCCCACCACCCGCACGGGGACAACGACGACTACTGCGACGCCCGCGAGTGCAGCGGGTGCGGGTGCGAACGCGACCTCCACGGCGGGCGAGGCAGAGGATGATGCCTTCAAGCGACCAGTGAAGGCCTTGAGTGTGAACCTGGTGGCGCTGCTCAAGGTGATTAATGCCCAGTACTGCACAAGGCAACGAATGGAGGCCCCGGGCACCAAGTACAACAACGGCTTCGATGATCGCGAAGGGCACTATTTGGTCATGCTGGGTGAGGAGATTCTGGGACGCTACACGGTCCAAGAGGTGCTGGGCAAGGGTAGCTTTGGCACTGTCGTGCGGTGCTACGACGAGAAGAGACGCGAAACGGTGGCGCTGAAGATCACCCGACGGGGAAGTAACTTCCGCACGCAGGCTAAATTAGAGCTCGATCTCCTGCTGAAGCTGAACAGTAACCCCGCGTTGAACCACTTGGTAGTGAGGCTCCTCAAGGTGTTCGACTGGCAAGGACATCTCGTCCTGGCGTTCGAGCTGCTCAGCTTCAATCTGTATCAACTCATCAAGTGCACCCGCTACACGGGTGTCAGCCTTGATCTTGTCCGCAAATTTGCCTACCAACTTATGCACACACTGCGCCACCTGGAGGAGCAGACGCCTGCACCGATTATCCACTGTGACATTAAGCCAGAGAACATCCTCTTGCGCAACCAGAGCCGCAGCGGCATTCGCCTCATAGACTTTGGTTCCGCGTGCTACGCGAACAAACGTGTGCACCGCTACATTCAGAGTCGCTTCTACCGTAGCCCCGAGGTGATCCTGTATCTGGACTACACCACCGCCATTGATCGGTGGTCGGTAGGGTGTGTACTGGTGGAACTCTTCACGGGCACACCCCTCTTCGACGGACGCACAGAAGCCGCACAGCTGGCCCGCTTCGAAGCCACTCTCGGTCCTCTACCCGATGACATGCTGAGCCAATCCCGTAAGACAGCGAAGTTCTATACGGGCAACGCCACGACCGGATACAGTCTCATTGAACACCCTGTTCCCCGTCGCTCTCTAGAGTCTGTACTGTTGCGGAAGCAACTACCGGGGGACCAGGCTCAAGCACAGGCGACCCGTGCGGAATTTCTGGACTTTATCGCGCGTCTGCTGTGCTACCGCCCCGAGGAGCGCCTGTCGTGCCGAGACGCACTTCAGCACCCCTTCCTCACGCCATTACTCAATACCGATACGGCTCAGCAGGCGCAGACAGCGGCCGCAGACGCAGAGACACCATCGCGTACAGCTTGAAAAGAAGGAACCGCACACTCGACGTTGTTGGCCGAGCTGGTTCTGCAGCGTACCTATTGGAACGGAAACGGAAAAGGAAGAGGAAAAGGAGGAGGGAGACAGTGCACACCGAGATCTGGGAAAGAGACATTGGCGCACGCCTCCTTCGCGCACTCCTCATGTCCTTCGACAGCTATAAATTTTCTATTCGTATACGTGACGCACCCAAATACTCCTCGACGAGAACGAATCGTAAGGGACAACAAAAGGAAAAACAAACACACAGGAGTAAAACCAAAAATGGATGTCGTCTTTGAGCTCTTCATGATCGCCGCTTGTCATGAATATGAATGTTTTTGTTCTTGTTGGCTTGCCAGTTGTTCATGGCAGTCATTTCTCTCTTCTTGCGTTTTCCCCATTTTTTGTTGCCACGAGTTGCGCACGTTTACGTTTTCTCCTCCGTTGTCACCGCCCCGTTGTTCTTTTGGCGATGTACTTCTTGTTTCGATGTTTCTGTGGACACGATCGTTGCGTTGCTTTGCAGATGTGTCTGTGCTGTACATGACTTCCCCAGATCCGAAAAAGACAACCAAACAACGGATACATCGAAACAAGAACAAGAACAACAACAACAACAAAAAAAAAAGCGAGAGAAAATATACGACCGGATTTGATTCCAAGCACGTGCCAAATGAGGACCGTTGGGAGTGGGGTGGGGGGTTGGGGCCGATCTTCCCCCTTTCCTCCTGCACCGCGTCCACCTGCCGCAGGGAAGTGCTGTTGTGAGCACGCGCATTTTGTGCTCCCCCCCCCTCTCCCACCGCGCTGTGTCCTGGAGAACGAAGAGACCATCACACCGAGTGTGTGTGTCTCTGCACAGATGAGTTCGGTGGCTAGTCGGTAGCCTCTGCCATCCTCAACGCAGCTCTGTTTTTCTCCTTGCGTTGACTCTCCTTGGCTTCGGCCGTCAATCGGTGCTGTTGTAGTTCGCGACCAACACACTCGTATCTACCCGCTCACGCACTCGTTGCCGCACTCCTCTTTATTTACAAATTCCTTTTCTCGCCGTCGCATATCCTTCCCCCCTCGCTCCTTTTTCGCTCTCTCTTCCGACAATTGAGAGTCTCAACCGAAGGGATAACCACCACACAGCAGGTCATTCAAGCAACCTTACTCGAGCGTCACCAATAGGATAAAGAAGCCTTTTCTCCCACGTTTTTGCCCTCTCATACCGTACCGTACCAAGACGAGCGCACGGCACATCACCTGCGTCGCACACCACGAACACAGGATGGCTTCCAAGAACAAAAGCAAGAAGGGCGGGAACGGCACTGCCAACGCACAGAACAAGCCCAAGTCCAAGAAACAGGTTGAGGAGGACGAGTTTGAAAAGCTGCTCTCCACGCTGTCCAAGGCCACCAAGCAGGTCGGCCTCGAGCGTGAGCGGGAGATCCAGAAGGAGGAGCAGCTGCGTAAGCAGCGCGAGGCCACCCACAAGGCCATTGAGGAGAAGCGCAACACCAATGAGTTTGAGCAGGCGCTGCTGCGCCGCCAGCAGCAGATGCAGTTCCAGCAGCTTCTACAGCAGCTCATGATGGTGCAGCGCCCATTCCTGGACAAGCCCAACACCGAGTTCAAGTCGGAAACGAGCACCTCGAACCCGCACTTTAATGTCGCCGTGGGCGAGATGCAGGGCTGGCGCGCGCAGATGGAGGACGCGCACATTGTCGACCCCACCTTTCCCTCCGGTGCAGCCGACAGCGCTGAGGGTCTCTTCGCGGTCTTCGATGGCCACTCCGGCAAGGGCTGTGCGCTCGAGTGCCGTGCCTCCTTCCCGGCCGTGCTGAAGAAGCATCTCAAGGCTGACGGCGATGCCCACACCATAGACTTTGAGTCCGCTTTCCTGGATATGGACGTGCACCTGCGAACAGCCCTGAAGGAGGAGTCCGGCTGCACAGCTGTGATGGTGCACGTCACGCCGAAGACGGTCACGTGCTCGTCCGTCGGTGACTCCCGCGCCGTGCTGTGCCGTAACGGTGCCGCCTTCGACCTGTCACACGATCACAAGCCCGAGCTGGCGGCAGAGGAAGAGCGCATCACCGCTGCGGGCGGCTTCGTTCAGGACAACCGCGTCAACGGTCAGCTTGCGATGAGCCGCGCCATGGGCGACTTCAACTACAAGAAGGATGCCGACAAGTCTCCGCGCGAGCAGCTGGTAATTGCGGTGCCGGATGTTGTGTCTGTGGCGCGCGAGAGCGGCGATGCGTATGTGGTGATCGCCTGCGACGGTATCTTTGATGTATACTCGAACGAGGAGCTGGTGAGCATTGTTGAGGCCAAGAAGAAGGAGGGCTTGGCGAACGAGAAGATCTGCGAGGACGTGTGCAACCTGTGCCTGGCGCCCGCGGACGAGAGCGGCAAGCAGCCGATGCGCGCGGAGGGCACGGACAACATGACCATTATGATTGTCGACCTCAAGTAAACCGCGTCCATCGACTCTGCGTCAGTACTCGCGCTCTCTCGTACAGAGACCCGCAAACGACTCGATCGAAATTCCGGGCAGTCTATGTCCCACGCGCACGTTGTGAGTACTGTGACAACCAAACAAGTCAAGCGGAGGTGAGACGACGAGGCAGCGCAAGAGCAGCGGGAACAAGAGTCAACCTGCCAGAAACACAGATGGAAACGCACCCGCGTGCTCATGTCAGTAAGTGCAGCAGGTAGGGTGGAGAAGTCAGTGACGAAGAAAGGCGCGAAGAGCAACGCCATTTTTTTTTTCGATCTCACGTTCTTTTTCTTGACGTCCTCTTGAACTTGTGCGTCTTCGTCTTCCTCTCTTCTTCTTTTTTCTCCGCAAGTTTGTTGACATCCATAAGGTAACATTCTTCTGCTGACCGACAGTGTTATGTGGAGCAGCTAGTAATAAACACCCACAAAACAAAAAAACAACAACCACAACAGACGAAAACTTTTCGCACCCCAAATAGCGCTGTAGTCACCGAAGCATGAGCTCAGTGAAGGGCGAGACGAGAGGGAAATCGATCAATGAGGACGCCACCGTCACGAGAACCAGCAAGTGCTGAGAGGACCACGTGACAGGAGCGAAGCGGCTTTGAGGCAGCGTTTTCCTCCCTTCGACGCCTCCTTACGCGTGTGCTCTTCCCCACGTGCTTGCGCATGCACACGTGATCGGTCTGACAGTCAAGGATCACACACCGTGGCGATCTCACGCCACCACAGAAATAGTCCATTTTGCCTTGAGAAGAATCGCACTCACCACCACACCATCGTCTTTTTCAGTGATGCGTGCGCACCGTCGTGACCTTTCCCAAGCCGCCTTGATCACTCCCACCCCACTCCTCTTCTTTGTCATGCTCCCCTCTCCTTTACTGCCCACCAAAGCATCCAAGGGTATTGTGAGCGCTTTACAAGCCCCTCACTTCCACTCTCACTCTCTCAGTCTCTCCGTCCCCGTCCCCGTCCGGCACACGCTCACTGTGCGCCTCTGCTCGACGTTCGTACTGCCTCTTCCATCACAGTCACCATCTCCTTTTCGCCTCCTCGCGTGTGCCAATTAGTGCGAAGAAACAAGAAGAGGAGCCGTATTGTGACTCGTAAGCGTTCAGACTCGTATTGTGGGTGTGCCCCGAACTATTTTTCTTTTCTCTCCTTTTTTTTCTCTCTCTCGTCCATTTACTTGACCTTCAGTGCGTGTGCACTGCACAAGTTATCTCTCTCTCTGTTTCTTTCCTTGACGCTCTTCCACTGCGTTTACTTTTCTGTGCGTGTTACGCTGACGTGGTTGCTTTTTCTTCAACGCATTCACGGTGTCAACATCTACAGCACAAAAAAAAAAAAAAGAGAAGCACCTGCACCACCAAATATTTGTAAAAGGAAAAGAGTAGTACACTTATTCATAGGTCTCTCTCTTTTTTTGTTTTAATTTCCATCGCGCCCAAGAGTTTATATTCCGCGCTGCACCAGCCGCATTCCTCCAAAAGAAAAAAAAAATAGCAAAGAGAGGGCCACAAGACATCCGCAGCAGTGAAGATCAGAGGCGACCGCGGGCAGCATCAAGAGATACGTGTACAGAAAATTTGTTTTCCTAAAGACAATAGCAGTAACGTACGGACAGCGAAACTACACACAATTGTTTTCGATTTTTTCTTCTTAAATAGCTGCGCAGCGGAAGCAAAGAGTTGCTTGTACCTTTCTTCGTCAGTTATCGCATCTCCTTGTGCGTACACACACACACACACGCACACACGCACAGAATGACCAAAAACCGGCGCCACGATATCGTGAAGCCGTCCAAGTTCAAGACGTCACTTTGCTCGTTCTTCCTCACCGCCGAAGGATGTCCGTTCGGCGACAAGTGTGCCTTCGCGCACGGCGAGGCGGAGCTGCGACCCGAGATCGCCCCCGAGGCCAGCGAATCGACCGACGCGTCGTGTAGTGCGGACCAGGGTACACGCAACGTCGGCGCTGCCACACCGTCCTCACCCGACTCGGAGCACGTGCGCGGTGCCGCTGTCAGTCACAAGGCTTTCAAATCGAATAGTGGTAAGCGCGGTTCGCACACGGGCATCATCTTGACGAACATGGCCCGTAATGTGTCAACAGGCGCTGTGAACGCGGGTACGGCTGGTAACGCAGAGGGTGGCGCAGCGGCAGCGACGGCTGTGCCGACGGCCCCCACCGCTGTGATGCAAGGTGGTGTCTTCTTCGGTGGCGCCGCTCCGCAGACCGCCTACGCGGCGTACTACGCACCACCCCCTGGTGTTAGCCACGTACCCTTCATGACACTGAACAACAACCAACTGCCCGTTAATTCCCTCGCGGGCTCTGCTTCGATGGGTTTTGAGGGCCTTGGCGCGCCGCCGTATGGCATGATGCCCCAGATGCAGATGACCCACATGACCTCACGGATGGAGAGCTCGCTACCTCCTCCACCCCCACCGGCGACCCACAAGCCGGTCCACACCGGTACGTCCCGCGGCGCTGTAGTCGGCAGCAACACGATCACACCTGCAGGTCTGCATCGGCATGGGGCGATGCCACTCCCGCTGCCACACACGTCGTACTCGGGCTCCTCCTTCTCGCCAGCCGCCTCTCTCGGCGCGCACAAGGCAGCTGTAGCTCCAGGTATGATCATGCTGCCCTTTACGCACCACCGCGGTCAAGCAGTGCCGTCGATGCCAATGACGCCGTCGATAGACAACAACGGCACACCTGTTTCACAGCCCATGCACTCGGCCGCCCAGCCGCACGGAGGCGCGAGCGTGGACAACCATCACAGTAGCCTGTCCACCACCGCGGCTCAGGTCGCATCCTCTAGCGCGCTATTGCAACCAACGCAACAGGAGGTCGCCACCTCCGTGTGGTCCGAGTCCGCGGACAATCGCCTCTCCTTCCAGTCGTTGATGGCGTCCGCAGTCCCGCCCACAGTCGTGCACATCCCCCTCGACGCACCTACACTCGGTCGTGTGACGCCGCCATCAAGCGTGGCGGACGCGGTCGGCAGCTGGCCCAGCAACGCCGCGGCCAACCACTACTACAAGTCGCAGGACTCGCAGGCCGAAGAGAAGAATGAATTCCTTTCGTCGCTGCTCGAGAAGGTCGGTGGGGCGGGATCGGGCACGAAAGGCGCTGCCAGTCGCTTCGGTGCGATCGGCGCCACAGCCGTGGATGCGGAAGATGACAACGTGGACTGGAGCGCAGTGCTGGAGAGTTGGGCGCGACATCAAATGCAAGATGAGGAGGAGACCGCGGAAGCTGCGACGGGTACCCCTCCCACGACCGCGGTTACCTCTGCGGTGTTACCTTCTGTGGCTGCAGACAACGGCGCGTCGGCCATCGCACTCACTCCAGCACGCACACCCGCGGCCCCCGCTGTTCCTTCGACTGTCGCCGTCGCAAAGGCCGCCGCCGCGACCGCAGGGCCGAACACACACGCGGTGCCTGTCGTCGCAACCAACATGAAACCGGTGATGATGGCGTTGACGAAACCAGTTCCATTGGATGCCACCTCCACATCGGCAGCTCTCTCTCCGATGACGGCGCCAACACCCGCCGCAGTTGTCACGCCGACCACGTCCACGCCCATTGTAGGGGGGCCCGCACCAGCAAAGACGAGCGCCACCGTAGACGGATCAGGCAAGCGAAAAAGCCTTTTGTGCTCGGTGATTCGTGGGGCCCACACGGCGGGTGTGTCGGACGCGGACAGCGCGCCAACGCGCGTATCGAGTGCGGCGCGCGCTGAGCCGGATGAGCAATCAGTACTTCTGTACAACCCGCAGCGCAACACTGTGTACTACATCACACGCAACAGCAAGACGAGGCTGACTGAGCGTCGCGAGACTGCCCACAGCGACCCTGCCGCCAGCATCGACACGGTGGCCGCAAGAGGGAACGCAGCCCCGTTGTGTACGTCCCACGGTGATGAGAAGGACGAGCACGGCAAGAACAGCTCACTCAGCCACGCGGGCAGCCACGACTCCTCCCTGAGCGAGCCAGGTCAGAGTGGACACGACTCCAACACCCGAAAGACAGAGCTGCTTGCGCCACAGTCCTTCCGCTGTCGCCCCGGAAAGAGGAAATTTCTCGTACTTGGCGAGGCCGACAGCGACGATGAGGCGGAGTACTGCATCTAAATCATCGTACAGTGCTCCACCCGTGTGCCCGAACAGATGGGCGACTTCAATTCTTCCTCGTTGTTTCGCTCCTGACACTGGTGCGAAAAGAAAAACAGCAACGAAACGAATGCGCTCTCTTTTTTCCCTTTTTATTATTTTCGCGTTGTCTTTTGTGTGGTCTCTTCCGGCCTCTGCCTCTTCTGTCGAGGTGTGAGCCAAGCTGTAAAGCAACCCGCTCGTGATCTTCTTTTTTTTTTTTATGACTGTGCGGCCATCCACTCGTTTATTTTTTTTTTCCCATTTCCCTGAGCAACGCGTTGACGCACCTTCTTGGCAGCGAAAAATGAGTTTCTTCTTCTTTGCCCCCCCCTTTTTTTTTGCAGCGGGAGACACCACGTCCGTTCTTTTCGCCTCGTGCTGTTTTCGTCGCGTCAGCTGTAAAGATTTGATCAGGGGCGTACATGCCGATCGCCGCTGCCGCCAGAGCGGAGAGGCGCGTGACACGTACACACACACACACACACACACACGCAGACGCGAGCCCTTTAATCAACACCCGCGACAAGGGATTAGGCATACACGGATACGAGTAGCATGTCTCTTATCGACCCCCTTCTCTACGCACTCGCTGAGCCGGCACAATTCTTGCTTTTTTTTTTTTTCGTTTGTGTTGGTGCTCTCTTTACTCGGGCGTAAGCCCTTCGCGTACAGTTTGGCTGCGTTCCTCCTCTTCCTTTCCTTTTTTTTTTCCTCGTTGCCCATTTCGCTGGCGAGTGTCCTATCGGCGCGTTGTGGCACGCGATGGGGGCACAGAAAGAGGCACCTTCGCTCCGTAGGGGAAACGCGAACACCAAAGGGGTCAGCAGAAGCTCGGCAAACACCGTTGGCTTCCTCGCCCTATTCTTTTTGTTGCCATTTTGCCGATAATCGCACGCGGAACACACAGCTCGAGGACACATCGAGGGGTGACCTCATCGCTGACGTGGCCGCCTCGTGCCGTCGAATCATCCACGACTGAGCCACACCGACAACCACGAAAAGCGTGAAACAATGCGATGGGAGATGTGATCAACGACAACACCTGCCAGAGCCAGACAAACTATCCCAGTGAGAGTACAACCGGGAAGAGGAAGTGAGGAGCTTCACTCCAGCGCACGTGCACATGCGCTGGAATCGGTAGTTCTACCCATGACGGTCTTCCCCCGATAGCCACACTGGGAGGCGTGGGTGGTGCGTTCTGTCTCCGCTCGTCTGCTGTCAAATGTAAACACAGAAGCGTCGCGCATGGCGAGGAGCAGTCATGGCCGTTACCCGTTTTCATCTGCTCTGTACTCCGCTTTTACCTCTTCCCTCTCTCCCTCTCTCCCCCCTTTTCATCCGTCTGTTCCTTCTATCCAACATCCCGGCGTTGGGTGCATGCGTGCCACGCTTACTATGCGCGATGACAAAGATTTTTCCCCCACCGCCTGCCACTTGTTCTCCCGTTTTCTCGACCTCCTCTTTTGTCGTCGGTGATTTGCATTTCACTCAGTGAGCCGCCGCATTATCTCCTGTCCAGCACACGCTCATTCTGCGTGGGAAACATGCGCACACGGCTCTTCAAGGCGGCACAGGAGGACATGGATGCGCTGCCCGACTACAACTATCTGAAAGTCCAGGAAGACTTCTTCTGTGGTGAGGGCAGCGCACGGCCAGCCGCGCAGCTGGAGACTGTCAGCGCCTCAATGGGGCCGACCTCCTCTCGCAGCTCGGTGCTCACGGAAGGACCTTCGTCGAATGGCGAGATGTTTGCTAGCACCGCGCGTGCCGCACCGCTGCCAATCGATGCGATGCAGGACGAGAGTGCGTGGCCGGACGATACGCCGCGCACGCTGGCACCAGCTGAAGTGCGATGCCGAACAGAGAAGAACGCGACACGTCTCACGCGACCGACACGCTGCTACTGCTATCGCCATGCCTCCACGAATGATTGTCGGGGGTGTGCGCTGTGTTGTTGTTGTTGTTGTCTTCTCGTGCACACTCCGCCGCCACTATTCGTGGCTCTGCGCATGGGCGCCCAGAGCCCTCTCTACCTCGGCACCCGCTACTACAAACCGATCGTACTGACTCCCATCACGCTGCTGTGAGCCGGACTGTCGCAAAGCCATTTGGCCATCCGCTCGTCCGCAATTACCTTCGAGGTGCGACATGCTCTCTTACCTAAGAAACGCCCTTTCTCCGTTCCCCCGTTCTCACTACTTTTTTTTTGTTTTTTTTTTCGTAACAAGATGAGTCGGCAAAAGAGAAATAAATCGTGACGTAACAAGAACATGATTGTGCGGTAACCGCTTCATGTCTGTTGCTCATCGAATACGTGTGTGTCCTGACTGTGAGCAAGACCATAGGGCCATCCGCGGTGGTGAGTGATGTGTGCGGAGGGACACGAAGGGCCAGGTGACCGGTCTTTCGGATCATCCTCACGTGGTTTTCTGTTTTTTTTTTTTTCGTTTCTAAACCGTCGCTCCCCGCGTCTTGTCTACTCTTCTTTGCTTGCGGTTGAATCATGACAACAGCAACAAGGTCTGTTCGTGCAGGCGTACAAAGCCACACACACACACACACACACACGCAGTTTCGACACAGCCACCATTTTTGTTTTCATACACTCGCAGGTTGATTTCTCTCTCCTTCCCGGTTATTCGACCCGTCCTTTTTTTTTTTTTTTCGGGACTGGCCCTCTTCCTCCGAATGCGCTTCTTAAAGTGCACACTCCCTTCGCTCTCTCTCTCTCGCAGGGGCACTCTAGACCGCAGACGCGGATACACAGTAGTTGTCGCGACGCAGAACGAGCTCACCAAGCACATCGTGCTTCGAGATACTTCTCTCTCTCATCCTACTGCAATCATGACCATTTAATGGCTGTGCCCGGGAATATCTTTGAACACCTTTTTTTTGTCTTTGTTATCTTGTGAACCTCTTTCACTTTTTTTTTTATTTCCGCTCATGAACCTTTTTTTTTTGTGTGTTTTCACTCTCTTCTTCTATTCCTCTTTTATCTTTTATCTTTTATCTTTTTCTCCTGCCATGTTGCCGGTGCGCACTTTGATGGAGCTGGTCACTCTCCGCGCTCTTTATATCAGCTACTTCTGTGGCGCTACCGGGCAACGCGTGAAGGAGAGGTGCGGTACTGCGAGAGGTAACATCAAGCGTATCTGCACCCGCCTCTTCCCGCCTTCCCTCTCCGTGAAAGGAGGCACTGCTGACCAACTCGTTCGCTTGCGAACTCTGAACAATTTCATCTTGTGAAGGTCACTCGCGTTTGATCAGGAAAGGTCTGACCCCGATGATGCGTGAGCAGCAACACACACACACAAAAAAAAAAAAAAACACGAGGAAAGAGCGAGCCAAGAACGGATTCACGCTCAGAAGGCGCGATGTACAATTGGTCGATCCTCGACCACACGTTTTCATTCTCGCCCTTCTGTTTGCGTACATCAGATCTCAGCGATGAGAAGTGCTTGTGCTCCACCTTTCTCTCTTTTTTCTTTCTTTTTTCTTTTTTTTTTCTTCTCCACTTTTTTTTTCTTTCTGACCAATCACTTAAGGTGATTCTTCTGTTCGACACACACCTCAGAGTTAGACATTGAAAGATCACACCTCCGCACCGAGAAGAGACGCCTTCACACGGTTCTGCCCGCACACAATACTCAAGATCTGCTGCGCGGTACTTCTCGCGCGCGGAGCGCAGGTGAGAGCGTCAAAGCAGAGGATCTGATGCTTCCTTGGATGAGCTAATCTGCTGTGCAATCGTCTCTGACAAGGTGATGCACACACCTCTGCGTCCCTTCCCTCTGTCCTCGACGCCACACGGTATCCGCTCCGAGCTTACTTGGGGCTGCCATTCTCTCGTGCACCTACTCCCTTTTCTCTTCACCGTTTTCCGTTTCCGCTATTTCCCCCCTCGCTCCCCCGTCAACACTCCCCCTATTCGAATTCTCTCTCACTGACACACACGTACACACCAAGGTTTCTCATTCGTTCATTATTTACTCCTCGCTACCTCCGTTCGCTACCACCCCCTCTCCCCTCGTCCCATCCCCACACGCTCACGCACCCATGCCCAAGGCCAACAAACACGCCGAGGTGAAGCCGTCCAAGTTCAAGACGACGTTGTGCAACTACTTCGTCAAGAACGAGCCGTGCCCCTTCGGTGCGAAGTGTGCCTTCGCCCACGGTGAGAGTGAGCTGCAGACGGAGGAGCGCAATATGCAGGTGTTGAAGGAAACGGGCCTGCGCCGACTCGATGGTGGCGACGTCCCCCTCGCCCCGACCACTCCCACGAGCGTCATCTCGGGCAACCTCTCGGACTCCGTCAACACGCCCAACAGCCCTGTGTCTCCAGCCGCACCGGCATCTCCGGCGTCCCTGGCCGACCTCAGCTTCTCGACAAGCTGCTTGAACACGCGCCGCCGCCCCGTGATGATCTCACTGCCCAAGTACACGACCCGTTCAGACCATTTCCAGTCGCCTTACGAGGCCGTCCACAACGTGTACTCGTACACCCAGCAGGCCACCATCCCGCCACAGCGCCCACTGTCCCCAGCCGCGCCGGTGTCGTACGGCCGCTGCCGCTGCGAGATCTCCTCCACGTGCCGACAGGAGCAACCCTTGACGTACCGCCACAACCCTTACAACATCTTCACTTACTAACACTTTGTTTTTCCCTGTTTTCTTCTTGGACCTGAGGAGCTTCAACCTTTTTTTTTTTTCATGGCTCAACGCGAACGCCTTTATCCTTCCGCTGGATTTTGTTCGTACAATCTGGGTTGCCGGGACCGACACTTTTTTTTTCTTTTTTCCTTCCCGCAACGCTGTATTGAATGAGAAGAAGCTCACTTGAACAGAACAATAACAGCACCACACTACCTTCTTCCGTCTCTCCTCGGTTGCCAGACACACACACGTAAGGACACACACACACACACACACAACCTGTGCCTGTGCTCCTGCCTGTGTGCACTGGCCTCCACGGAGAGTCAAACGGCTCCGTGTGCACCTGAATGCTTGCTACCGCTGTATGGGATTCCTCATCACGTCTCCTCGCGTGTGTACGCACAGCACTCCTCGCCTTCAGTAATGGGGAGCGCAACGTTCTTGTGTATTAGGAAGGGTACTTTTTTTTTTCTCTTTTCTCTTCCTTTCGCCCTTTCTTTTGTCACCACTCTCGTTTTCTTTTTCGTTGTAAGTCGAGGTGTTTCTGGTACGGCTGCTGTTCGCTCGCTTCAACCTCTAGTTGCGAAGCCGTCTTTTCTCGTTCTCTTATTTTTCGTTTTGTTTTTTCTTCGCTTGTACCAATTAAAGAAAAGTCTCACAGTTTGGACTAAATCAGCACACGTTAGTAGTAGACCGGCGTTCCATCGCGCGTGTTATTATTCGCGTTTTGTTTGGAAAAAAAAAAACCTCCCGGTCTCATCGTAAGGAAATTACGTCTTATTTTTTTTGGGGACGATGTGTGAACGCGCGAATACCGGGGTGTGGCTTTCGACACTATCTGTGGAGCTCGTTGAGTGGTTCAGTCGAGTGTCTTCTTTTCCGTTTTCCCTCTCTGCATGACTTTGGTAATCAATATCACAGAGAAGAGGCTGGCACCGCTGGCTGCTTCCTCTGGTTTCCTTGCGAAGCGATCATTCCCACATTTCTTCGCCGACGAACACGGACACACACACACACACACACACATTCGCACAGACCTCCACATCGACAGCCGAAGCGGCTCCGTAGACCGCACGACGCATCGACGTCGCGCAACACCCAATTGTGGGGCGGTGAATGACTGTGCTGACGATGGTGAGAAGAACCGCTTTTCGTTGAGGGACCAGAGCGCTCCGGCGCGTTCTCGCTCGACACGTCTCATTTTGTCGACGCAAGTATCGCAGAAGAAGAGAGAGAGCCAAACACACCCACCGTGCTGACGAGTTGCCAAATTGTGAAGACACAGTTTTTTTTTTTTTATTCCGTGCATTTTCTTTTTTTTTTTCTTTATCCGACGCATTCTTCTTTCGCCCACCGAAACGAAAAGCAAATACGCGAACAAATAAAGGGAGATACACCGTTCACAAATGTGGGCTCGATGCGAAACGACGTGATCGCAGCAGCAACAATCGAATGTGCCTTGTGAAGTGCAAACAGAAAGTCTCTCTCAGCGTCTGGGGTGATAGGAAATATCACACACGCGAAGGTATCGTTATATTTAGAGTATGTGCTGTGCTGGCGTGCACTCGGTACACAACGAGGTGCGTGTGCCGCGATAGTGTCAGTGAGAGAAGAACAAAAGAAAAAAAAAAAAAAGGTTTGCGTGTGCAAATCTGTGAGATGTTCTCTTCTCCTTTCTCTTTTCTTTGCTTCACAACGCATACCCTGTTGTGCGTCACACTTCATGGCAACTTTACTTTCAAAGACAGATTCTTTCGTTCCCACGCGTTTCTTCACCTGAGGGTGCCGTGTTATTACCTCGTGCGATGTCGACGTGTGCCTGCGCGTCTCTTCGTGAAACCACATATTTTTCCTTTTCCAGGCCCCACTGTATCCTCGTCCCCACAAGAGCGAACAACGGAGCAACGTATCGAAGCACACGTGTGTGCGCTGTGCAAGAGCTGCGGCAAACACCACGCGTGTTCTGTTGTCCCTTTTTTTTTGTTTTTTTTTTTCTTCTTTTCGTGCGTGCATTCTCGCGCTTTTTGACTTGTGCGCTTCCCCCTCGTCTGGCCAGCACGATCAATGAGGGCGAACAACGAAGTGCGCTTGTTGACCGCTTTTTCCACTGTTCACGACGCTTTGACTGTTCATGGAGTGTACGAGACCGACGCAGCCGTGAGATGTCTCCGGCGGAGCGGCAAACAACAGTCGTAGATCTCAGACGACGCGTGGAAATAAAGAGACACAGAAGCACGCGAAGAGATGAGAACAAAAGAAACCAAAAGAAGGGCCAGTACAGTTAGTAAATCGTGGGAAAAGTGCTCAATAAGGTGAGAGGAAACGGTGCGACAGACGCGGGGTGTGCTTTCCCCTTTTCTTCACTATTCGTTGTCCCCCACTCACGGAAAATGAACCATCAACAGCAACATCACTCCACTGATGTTAAGGTTGTAGGAAAAAAAATAAAAAACAATCCACAGCACGACAAAATGCAGAGACGTACTGAGCGGGACAGCGAGAGAAACGAACAATTTAAATGCCACAAGCACAGACACCCAACTCACACTCATCCGTTCATCGCATTGCAACTCGTCTGGATTTTAAAACGGGAGAAAATATAAAGTGAACCCGCATTGATTTGACGCATCTCCTATTTCTCCATACACAAACACCAATTGTACCCGCCAATATGGACAGAATCAAGTTGTGTGTGTGTGTGCGTGTGTGCGTACACGGTGTACCCACACGTGCCCTCACACGTCGCTCAGGCACCTTACTAAGTTCTCTTACTGCACGGGCTGATGTGGAACAGAGCACGTGGTGAGCGTGAGCACAATCCCTTTCAGTGTAGCTTGACGGAGGACCAGCGTCCCTCTCGCGACCTGTGCGACTTATTCCCCTCATTTTTTGTCTCGGCCTCTTCACGCGGAGATGTGCTTGCACTGATCATGATCTGCTCTCATTAACTTCTCTTCCTCTCCTCCCTGTCCTTTCCCTCTACCTCTGTTCGGTGCTACAGGAGCCAGCGCACTCATTTTTTGTTTTGGTTTTTCATTCGCTGTGATTGGCGTCTTGTCACCAGCGCTCATCGTTTAGTTGCCTTGCACGTGCTTGTTTCCCTTCGTTCTCTCACACTGCTGACTATGCGTGGACGCGGAGGCGGTGGCGGTCGTGGCCGTGGTCGCTCCAATGGCGGAGGCCGTGGTGCGGGTGGGGGTCGCGGACGCGGACGTGGACGCGCGACAGGCGCTCGCGGCGGTGCCCGCACGACCTCACCGGCAGTGAAGCGCGGTCGCACAGAAAGCACTGCCGACACCGCCAACACCGGCGAAATGTCGGATATGGCGACGGCTTTCTTCAGTGACCTCTCCGGCGTCCGGCCGCGTGCGGCGCCGCGCTCAGTCGACGATACGGGCGCAGCCGCGCTTGACACGCGCGGCACCACCACCTCTTCCTCACTGGCGGTGACCACGGCGCTGCCTGGTGAGACGGTGCGCACCGCCCAGACGGAGGGCAGTCAGCAGACGCAGGACAAGGTCATGTGGCTCGAGCTGGGATTGTGCAAGTCGCTCGTGCGCGCGGTGTCGCATCTCGGATTTTTATCCCCCACGCCCGTGCAGGCGCAGGCCATCCCTGCAGTTCTCTCCGGTGCGGATGTGTGCGCGCGTGCCGTGACGGGCTCTGGCAAGACTGGGGCGTTTTTACTACCGCTCGCGCACCTGCTTCTGACGCGGCCGCCACAGAAGGCGACCACCATGAACAGCAAGCGCCGCTTCATTCGCGCTGTGGTCCTCCTACCAACGCGTGAGCTTGGTGTACAGTGCCAGTCAATGCTCACCCAGCTGCTACAGTTTACGACCGGCCTCACCGTCGCCCTTGCGATCGGCGGTGTCGCGACGTCTACGCAAGAGGCTGCTCTCCAAGCTGTGCCCGACATCCTCATCGCCACGCCTGGCCGCCTGGTGGACTTCGCCCGCAACTTTAACAAGGGCGCGGGCCTGGAGCTGTCCGGTGTGGAGCTGCTCGTGCTCGATGAGTGTGATAAGATGCTGACTATCACACTGCGCGACCAGGTGGTGGATATTGTCGATCGCGTGCCGGAGGAGACGCGCCAGATGCTCATGTTCTCCGCCACAATGACGGACGAGGTCGACAGCTTCGCCAAGGACTACCTCTTTAAACCCCGTAACATCGACGTGGGCCACGTTGCGCTACAGTCCAAGCTACGCCAGCAATTTGTCCGCGTGCGCACAACGCCCGTCACCGGCGATAGCAGCGCCGACACAAAGGCCACGGACGTCACGGCCGAGGAGGAGGAGGAGGCGTCCGGCGCAGCGAAAAAGCGTCTCCGCTCCAAGCGAGCGCGTGAGGCTGTGCGCGCTGAAGCGGGCGGCGTCGACGAGAACGCGCAGGTACCGGCCACGTCCATCGTCGCAGAACAGGAGCACTTCACCGTCGTGAAGTCGCGTTACCTCGTCGCCCTCTGCCAGTACTTTCCGAATGGCGTCATCATCTTCTGTCGCTACCGCACGACAGCGCATCGTCTCAACCTTCTCTTCAACACACTCGGCATGTCATCGGTCGAGATCCAGGGCAACCAACCACAGGAGGAGCGCTTCCAGGCCCTGGAGCGGTTCTCAGCCGGGGAGGTCAAGTACCTCATCACCACTGACGTCGCCGCGCGCGGGCTGGACATCAAGAACGTCTTCACTGTGATTAATTTTGATCTGCCGCCGACGCTCACGGCGTACATCCACCGCGTGGGCCGCACAGCGCGCATCGGTGAGTCTGGCACCGCGGTCTCTCTGGTCAACGACAGTCAGGATGCCGATATCATGCGCAAAATCCTGGCCGTCAGCGGCAGCATCAACGAGCACCAGGTCGCCTCCGTCAAGCGACGCGATATCCCCTATGCCCAGTTGAAGGAAGCCGCTCACAAGATCGACGAGGCCTTCCCAGCCGTGCGTACACAGCTCGCGGCGGAAGCACTAGAGGCCCGCATCGCGGAGGCAGAGAAGCGCTACGGCACGAAGGACGGCTTCATCGACGCTCTCACCGCGAAGCCCAAGAAGGACTGGGTGCTGAGTCGAGCCGAGCGGAAGAAGCGCGACGAGGAGGCGCGCCAGCAGTACGAGAAGGAGGCCGAGGTCACGATTAACCGCTTCCAGAATGAACTCGCCGATCTTGAGCGTCAGGAACAGAAGGCTCTCATACAGCAGAAGGTGAAGCGTCGCGGTGACCGCGAGCGTAAGGACCGGGAGAAGGCCAAACTCAAGGAGCGCGCCAAGGAGCTGCGCAAGAAGGCCGAAAAGAAGATCAACGCAGGCGTTGTCAAGAAGCTGAAGAAGAGAAAGATTCGGGAGTCCATTCGTGACCGGCGCGCGGCAGACCGTGAGAAGAAGGGTGTCCAGCCCTTTAAGCACGGTGAGGGCCGCAAGCGCAATAAAAAGTCACGCCACACGAAGCGCGTACGCAAGCACTGATAGGCTCATCTTTTTTTCTTCTCCCATCACAGATGGATGGAGGCGACTAGGTCCACGCACGTGTTGTATTGGTTGGTTTTGTGGTTGTGGTTGTGGTTGTGGTTGTGGTTGTGGCTGTGGTGGTTGTAGGTATCTGACGTGTTGCAGACGCCTCATTAAGTGTTCCGTTTAAAGAAGACGAGGCCATCCGGTAAACTAAGCATGCTGTTCTCTACGTGTAAGTAACTCGCTCGTCGTGTTCTTTTTTTTCTTTTTTTTTCCCGACCCCTTTTCGTTGGCTTACTCGCACGCCTTCTCAACGCAACTACCAAGGCGACTCTTTTCGATTTTCGAGTGTCTGCGCACCTCCGACTGCTCCGCCCTCTGCGGACTGACTGACTGACGGGCGTGGCACGCCATGTGCGGCGAGAGCGCAACGACAGGACGCACACCACGTCGCGGGACACGTGTCTTCGCCCTTTTCTTGTAGCTACATGGAGTACGTATGTGTGCGTATGCGAGTGCCCGCCCATTTGTGCGCGCCGTAGGGGTGCGACTAGAGTGTGTGCGAGGGCGAGAGCGAGACCGACAAGCGAGTCGCAACGCAAAAAAAAAAAAAATACATCCAAAAGATATGCACAGAGAACACTCTCCACACCGCAGTGTCGCGTGTCACCAACTTTACGAGATACAGCACGCGAATCCAATTCGTGGAACTGCGCCTCACCTCTCACGCTCACGCCTCACTAGCGCAGACGGCAGATGTGACTTGTCTCTCTCTCTCTTTCTCTCTGCGACGGTGCATCTTGACACTTGATCAACGACGTCTCACGTGCGCTTTAAATCCGCCTCAAACGACCCTCGGGCACATACATATCATATACATGGGTGTGCTCTCACTCATGGACGATCATAGTCAATGCTTACTCTTTTTCTCTCCCCCCCGTCCTCTCCACCTCTCCCGTTCTTGTCGCTCCCCTTTCTGATGTTGACTGAACTGTGCGCCGAGCTCGCTAGCACTTTTTTTTTTCGTTTCCGAATCGCACCCAGCTCACTTTTTTTCTTCTTTTTTTCTTTTTCCCCATCGGTGCGTTCGAGATGGGCCACAAACAGCAGACACTTGAGGAGATGAACAAGGACAACTTGGCGTCCGTCTTTGCTGGTGGCTTTGCAGGGGTGTGCTCCACGTGTGCGACCAACCCCCTCGATACCATACGCGTGCGTCTCTCATCAGGCCGTGGTGCCACTGGTAAGTCGCACAAAAGCCTCGTCATGACAGCACGCGAGCTCTTCAACGAGGGCATTTTTCACGCCTTTAGCCGCGGGCTCGGTGCGAACATCATGGCATCCATGCCATCGAATGCTATCTACTTACCGACGTATCGGATGCTCAGGAATAATCTGACGGCAGCGGGCGTTGATGAGCGTGTGCGGCCTCTTGTCTGCGCGTTTGGCGCGGTGATGGCGACAAACTTCGCACTGTCGCCGCTCTTTCTCGTGCGCACACGCGTGCAGGTCGATGACAGGCTGACGATCCGCCAAGTCATCTCCGACGTCGCGCGCCGCGAAGGACTGCGCGGTTTTTACCGCGGCACCGTCACGAACGTTGCCGGCCGCTTCGTAGAGGAGGGCTTGTTTTGGACGGTGTACGAGCTTCTCAAGCGCACCACGAAGCAGGGCAACTTCGGTGATCAAAGTTTCGTCATGGCGAGCGTGGCGATGGTGTCTCTCTCCATGACGGCGAAGCTGACGGCGTCTACCGTGGCGTATCCTTACAATGTCATAATGAACCACCTCCGCACGGTGAACAAGACGACGGGCAAACACGACTTTGTGAAGTTTTGGCCGACCGTACGGCATGTGTATCGCGTGGATGGTATGCTTGGCTTCTACAAGGGCCTCGCGCCGCAGCTCCTGCGCAGTGTCATCAGCAAGGCGACCCAGATTTATTCGTTTGAGCTAGCTATGTACATGTACGTGGAAGCACGGGCCCGGAAGCAGCTTTTGAGTCGCTCGACACCCGCCGCGTAGACAAGTGGAGTACCACGTGAGCGTCAAGGAAGGAAAAAGACAAGCGTTGCGGCTCTAGACCAAACTGTAGCGATGGACACCAATGCGTAGATGCACACAAACTAACACACACACATAATTGTTTCATAGAATCGGCTCCATCAACAATAGAGCGAGCGAACGAGGCGCACTGACGTGCCTCAAAAGTGAGTTTCCCATCTTTTTCTGTCTCTTATAAACAGAAATGAACCCCATAATTGTCCATGACTACTCAAGAACATCCCATCGAAAGGAACACCCATGAAACAGGAGCTACTGTTGCGAGGAGATGGTGCGTATTTTGACTTCGAAGCAAACCTTCTTTGAATCGGTCCGACACTCAACAGGCTCCGTACGATTTGACTCTCCCAGTTCATTTTGTTCGTACGAGCAGAGCCGGCGTGACTTTTCACAGTTGAGGCGTCCTGTGAGGACTGGGCGTGGTGAGAGATGAAATTGGAGGGTGGAGTAGAGCTTCCCACATGATGATGTGTCGACATCATCGCGCCTTTCTCGTGTGTGCCCTTTGTCCGCATTTTTCGATCACAGCGTTACTACATCTTTTTTTTTTTTCCATGTCCTCTCGCGTGTACCGTGCTTCCCTCTTTGCCTGTTCACGCGTCACACAGTTTCTCCCTCAGAAACAAGAAAAACGAAAATCAAATTCGAGCGACCATCGCCGTACTCGGTGCGAGATGATCCAAATTGTGTACAAGCTTCTCACCTTTGTGCCAAAGGAAATTTCATTGTTCGTACTCACCGGTTTATTCGAAGACACTCGAATGTATAAAAGCAACGTCAGTGATTTTTTTCTTTTGAATTGCTGACCCCTGCTTCACATTACGTGACTCTCACAACCGTGCCTGTACGAGTATACCCACACCGCACGCTTCATATGAGACAAAGCTATATCGCCTCCATCTCCCAAACCTTTCTATCTCTCTCTCTTTGTCCTACCGGTGCGTGCGCCTTGCCTTGACCCTCACTTGAATGCAAACAACCGCGCGCATTTTGTAACACACACCGACGCGGCGTGAAAGTCTCGGCTGCGCACATACCGAATTAGAACCCGGTGAACAGATCCACCTCAGGGAACCATCGCGAACAGACGCACGTACAGAGAGCTGGGGAGAGTGACTGTCACGTCCTTTCTCGCCGTTGACACCTCGTGTACTGGCCGGCCGGCTCCTTCTTGAACATTCGAGCGGCCGCACGCATCTGCCTCCGTGCGGTACACACACCGGTCTCATCGCTCCTCCGTTTTTCTCCCTTCCCCCTTTTCTTTTCTTCTCAGACGATGCCTACACGCGCCAAGAAGGAGGTGGCGGCGCCTGTGCAGAAGGATGAAGCGTTCCCCCTCCTGCAGTTTGGTGCGGACCTCTTCACAGAGTACCAGGCCTCAGCACCAGCACCCGCCGTCACCGATCTGCAGATGGCGCGCTTTGCCGATTACGTGCACCACTTCGGCTTTTCCGTGGAGAGAGAGCAGGCCATCTCCTCTGGTACGCGGACGCTGCCCAGCCTGCAGCCGCGCAGTGCGGCGGCGCCGTCTGTTCGCAAGCATGCGCAGGCCTCTATGGTGTCGGCGAACGAGCCCACGGAAGATGCTGGGTGGGGAATGCCGGAGGAAGAGAAGGCGGCGGCTGATGCGCACTGTGCGAGTGTGGGTGCGCTGCGTGACGCCGATCCGCAGGCCGCGGCACTGGCCAACCGCATCTGCGAGCCCTTCCACACCCTGACCTGGAGGCAGTCACGGCTGCAGTGCGCATTGAAGAAGACGCGCTGCCTTTATCTGTGGCTTGGCCTGCACGTGCGGGTGATTCTAGAGAGCGAGGTGGAGCGTGCGGCCGCGGCCCGTGCGAAGCAGCCCACCGCAGAGGACGGCAAGAAAGCCAAAGGCAAAAGCAGCAGTCGTGTGGGGTCGCCAACGAAGAAGCGTGCGATCCCGCCGACGAAAGGGAGCGGTGCTGCGCAGCAGGCTGGCGCGGATGAGGAGGCCGAGAGCCCCCCGCCAGATCCACTGGAGGAGGCACTGCGGACGCGCGTTGCCACGCCCCGCGTCTTGGCGGACCTGTACGCGGTGATGCTCAACAGCGTCGGTGTCCCCTGCGAGGTGGTGCGCGGTTGGGTGAAGGGGTCCGCTTGCGAAGAGACGTACGACTGGTTCTGGAATATCGTGCAGATCGACGGCAAACATTACCTGGTTGACTTGGCGGCGTCAACGTACACAGGACCTCTCCGACCACCGAAAGGATCAGCCGCGATGGGCGAGGACGACCTCAGCGGCGCCGCCACGACGAGCTCGCCTGGTGCAGCCGACGTGGCCGGCGATGGCACGAGTAACAGCAAGGCTGAGTCTGGTAAGAAGAAGCGTGGTGCGGCTGGAGCTCGCTCAGAAGGGACGACATCGTCCTCTGGGCCACAGACCGCCGATCCGGGTGCCGCTGCTTCCGTCTCGCAATCGCTTGATGTCGCCCTTCGTCGGCAGGTCCGCTTCGAGACACCGCATCGCGGCGTGGAGGACTTCTACTTCCTCTGTCATCCGCTTCACTTCATCTACACCCACTTACCCGTCAACGATAGGCACACACTGCTCGTGCAGCCACCGCACCGTACGGCCTGGGCCAATGCCCCGCGACTCACGCACGATTTCTTTCGCTTTCCGGTGTCGCTGCACTCACATCAGCGCAGCGCGGCCTTTACGACGCGCAGCACGCCGTTCTACATTTCGCTTGTTAACAAAGCACCAGCCACAACGGAGCTGGCCTGTAAGGTGTACCGTGGTAGCTTGACGGACTTACCTGAGCGGATGTGTGAGCCGGACGCGCAGCGACAAGCTGGTGCGGCGGCGGCGCCGCAGGCTGCGCATGACGGTACGACGCCGGGCTCCGCTCTGTCCCAGGACTGGATCTGGCAGCAGCGCTGTGAGTCGACGCAGATGGAGACATTCACGATCATGACGCCTGATGTGGGCTACTACAGCGTTGTGATTGGTGCCCGTGCGATTCGCGCTGACCCATATGGGGCCACCATCGCCTCGACAGGCTTCACGCCGCTCGTTGGCTACCAAGTGAAGGTCAACTTTGTCCCCGTCTCCGCACCGCTGCTCCCTCGCCAGCACCTGTCACCGAGCGTTTGCCGGCTCATGTCGCCGCTGTGTGCGCAGGTGCAAGCGGGGTCGTGCGCCGTCGCGGTGATGCCTGCCTGCAGCAATGTGACGGCTGTGGCTGTGGTCGTGTGCCACCCCCACCACTCGCCCCCACCGCTGGCCGCCGGCCCCAAGTCAGGGGCGGCGTCGGGCGGTCACACGACTGCGCCGGCACCTGTCGAGGACAACGACGCACACGAGGCGGTCAGCCGGGAGCTTGTTGCGTTCCTGCCGTTTCAGACTTCTGAAGCGGTGTACAGCGGGACTGTGTCGATTCCCTCGGGCACCACGCTTGAACTGTGGGTGCTGTACACGGCACCCGACGAGAACGGCCTGACGTTCCGCGATCGCGTCCAGCACCGCGTGGTAGCGGCGGCAGCGGCGGCAGCAGTGGCCGCACCGGTCGCGGAGGTCTCGACGGGTGTAGCTGCCGCCGCCTCCAGTGCCCGTGACAGCGCCAACAAACGCGCAAGCAAGTCGAAGGGTCGGAAGAACGGTGCCCCGGTGGCGCCATCGTCGGACGAGGATCCCACCGTGCGCGAGCGTGCGGCGCTCTCCGCCCTGCTCAGCCAAGGCCGTGCTTTCCGTCCCTTCGTCACGGGTATTGAAGCGCGCAAACTGACCACGAGTGAGGTGAAGGACCTCATTCAGCCGCAACCGACCATCGAGGAGGAGCGCGAGCCCACGCTACGACGCCTCATCGGCGTGACAGACGCGCTCTATCAAGAGGCGACGTTGATGCGCCAATACGAGGCCCAGCCCGTCGGTACCTACCTTGACGCACGCGCACCAGGTACAGCCAAGGAAAGACCTACGCGCCTATGACGTGTCCCTCTCTCCCTTTCTCCCTCTCTCGTGATGAACCGAAGAAAACAGAGCACGAGGGAGAGTGACTGAGAAGGGCGTAGGCGCGACAGGCAATCCCCCCCCCCCGCAACGTGACAGCGATGCCATTACGTGATGTAAACCATACTTGAGAACCACCAAACACACACACACACACATACACAGAACCGTATCCTTGGCGCAGAGCACGGGGAGCGTTGACACTGACTGCGCTGCTGTTTGTAGGCGACTTGTCCTCACAGTTGGCGAGCCAGCGCGTTGCTTCCCCCCTGTGACGTCGTCAGTCACACGACAGCCCACCCGCACGTTCACATCGGCGGACAGCCGCGGACGGCTGCAGCCGTCTTCACTCTACGCACACGGCCCCGCAGACGAACACTTCTCTTCCACCTTGCACTCTTTTCCCACTCCCCCTTCCTACAAACGCACTTCCGCTCTTCTTTTCTTCCTTCCGTTTGCGTTTTTCTCCTGTTTCTGGCACTATTTAAAGTATCCTACGGTGGTGTAGTGCCGTTGTTGGGATTCGTCGTGATAGTACGCATGCAATCCTGTGCGGTCATCGGCTGCGGGCCTGCTGGCATTGTCGCGAGCGCGACGCTGCGGCAGTGTGGCCTCATGGTCACGTGTTTTGAGATGGGCAAGGACAGCGGCGGCATCTGGCACAGCAATAGCCGCGACCTCTTCTCTGAGAGAGGGCTCATTTCACCCATCTACCCGACCATGCGGTGCGCGTTGCCCAAGGACCTGATGAGCTTCAGCGACAAGCGCTTCGACTACGCTGTTGCCCAGTTCCCGCATCACTCCGCGGTACGACACTACTTGGAGCAGTACGCCGAGACGAAAGGCGTCCGCAGCATGACGAGGTTCAACACCAAGGTCGAGTCTATCCGCCTCGATCCCAAGGACAAATTGTGGAAGATCATTACGGTAAATGTGAGCAACGGTGACGTGATGGAGTGGACGTTCGACAAGGTGTGTGTTTGCACCGGGCAGACGCACCAGACACGTTTCCCCACTGGACTAAAGGAGACGCTGCAAGACTATACGCGCGCGGGTGGCGAGGTCCACCACAGCTCTCACGTGAAGGACTTCCGATCATTCCGTGGCAAGACGGTCGCCGTGGTGGGCGACGGCGTCTCGGCGTACGACTACTGCCTTGAGCTGAAGCGCTTCGGTGCGGTGGTTATCCACAGCTCAATGATGGCACCCAGCGCCGCCCGCACACCGACAGAGCCGTCAGCGAGCACCACAGCAGTCCCCGACTGGTTCCGTTTCGGCACGCAAACACCGAACGACGAGGCCACGCCCTCCACCGCTAAGGGGCAGTCCAAGCGACAGCAGGAGGTCAAGACACGGCAGACACTGCCTCGTCACAGTGTTTGGCGGTCCCGCGACCGGCGTAAAGAGAGCACCTCTTCTGTTGCAGGAGAGCTGTCCGCATCCGACTTTGTGCTGACGCTGTTGCGGTGGGCGCGTCGACTACCGGGTTGGCGTGAAGACACGCACCGGGCGAGCGATGTGGTCCGCAAGTGGCTGCGGTACCGCAACGAGCAGATGGCTGCCATTCCGCGCGTGGGCCTGCCTATCGGCTCGACAGATCGCGGCATCCTTTTCCGCGACGATCCAAGCAAGTCGGCTGTAGACCTGCTTAGAGATTCAGCTGCCATGCGCGAGGCGGGCGTACCCGCTGCAGTGCCCTGCTCCTCGGAAGGCGTGTTCCTGGACAACATCGACGCGGTCATCTGCGCGACAGGTTACACTCAGCGGTATCCGTTTCTCCACGCTGACCTGCGCCGCGTTGTCGAAGGCGCACAGTGGCGCCTTCCACCTTCCCCAGAAAGCGCTGATGCGAGCCCGAGTCCTCAAAGCAGTGCGACCACCTCACGTGGGCTGTACCTGGGCACTGTGTACGCGGACCAGCCCACACTAGCGTTTGTCGGCATACAAAAGGAGCTACTCCCACCTTTTCTCCTGTTCGAAGCACAGGCGCGCTTTGTTGGTTACAGCTTCAGCGGTCGGATTGCGCTGCCTTCTACCGCCGCGGAGATGCGTGCACATGAGGCCGCGCTCCTGGCAGCCAACCCATCACTCAAGGATCTCTATCACGAGGAAGGCCTGGGCCTCCACTCGGCGATCTACTACAACGTTCTGCACCAGGAACTGCAGGTGAGCTCCAAGGACACCTACACGGCCCAACTCATGCAGCGACAGTACTGGCTTCTTCTGTCTACTCTGCTGCGTGTGTATCATCGCGTTCGCGCGATGGCCCCACTCAAACGCAAGAAGCAACATATTCTCTTCAGCAACAAGATTTAGTCAAGCCTCGCGAACACGTTTGTGCCAGTTTTTTCTTTTCTTCGGCTTGTCAGAACAAGCTGGATGCGTGCGTGCGTGCGTGCGTGTGTGGATGTGTTGTTCTCATCATCCGTTTTGTGGTTCCTCGCCCTTGCGACCTTATCCCCTACTCACAGGTTGCGCTCTACGCGCCTCATAGCCCAACAGAAACGCAAAGAAAAAGACTCGTGCTGACGCACAGATACGCGCGTATGCTCGCGTGAATGAATCATGAACGCGAGAGAGAATGACGAGGCCCGTACATGTCCAGTATGAGTGTCGGGAAGAGAGGCGAACGCACGCGACTGCACCTTGTTGCTCCACTCTGCAAAGACGCACTTCCCTCTCTCTTGACGCTTCGTATAGTTTCACAGCTACAAAACCCTAATGGTGGTCTGTCACGTTGAGCGGCACGCTGACACTCACACAGGGAGTACGGGTCGAAGAGATGCAGTGAACGCTCTCCGATTGTCTCCCTCGCTCTCTCACTCTCTCCGCTGTCATGACGATACCTTTTCCTGCTCCTCTCACACTTCTTCTTCTTCTCTGACGCACGGCGATTAACTGAATGCGACTATCGCCACCTTGACTGCTCTTGAGTTCACCCTAGCTCTTTTTTTTTCTTTTCGTTGTGCTCCACACTTCCTCGTTTCGTTTCCAGTCCGCGACAGGTTGCTACGCTTTTTCTTTTTTGTTTGTTTGTTTCACGCACAACACCATTTCCCGTGTTTCGTTTTCTTGTCCTCGTTCTCTGATTTGTTAGAGCGGATTCGTACCCATTGTATTTCGTCTCGTGTTCTGCGTCCGCTCTCGTCTCACGTCTGCGGAATTTGTTTTTGATCCGTTTCCCCCTCCTCTCCTTTTTTTTTCCTTCTCGTCATGTTTCGCATTCCCCGGCTTGTCGTCGTTCGTGCCGTCAGCGCCTGTGCGGTCAGCAGCACGCACATGAGTGGGCGCTACTGCAGCAGCGCCAGCACGGCCGCGGCTGAGCCCCCGATGGCATCCGCAACGGCTGCCGCACCTGAGGCGGCTATTAAGACGCTTATTCGCAACATGAAGCCGCGCGACTTGATGAAGGAGCTCGATCGCTTTATCGTCGGGCAGGCGGATGCCAAGAAGGCCGTCTCTGTGGCGCTCCGCAACCGCTGGCGGCGCCATCAGGTACCCGCTGACTTCCGTGAGGAGATCGCCCCGAAGAACATTCTGATGATTGGGCCCACAGGTGTGGGTAAGACGGAGATCGCTCGCCGCCTCGCGAAGCTTGTGGACGCGCCGTTCGTCAAGGTGGAGGCAACCAAGTTTACCGAGGTCGGCTTCCACGGCCGCGATGTGGAGAGCATCATCGAGGACCTCTACAAGGCCTCGCTCACGCAGACGAAGCAGAATATCCGTAAGCAGCACGAGGAGGAGGCCAAGGTGCGCGCTGAAGATCGCATTCTCAAAGCCCTTGCGGGGGTCTCCGACGGTTTCCGTGAACACCTGCGCAGCGGCGCGCTGGACGACATCGAGGTGATGGTGGAACTGCAGGAGAAGAAGGAAAAGCCCAAGTCTGCCTCCGGTGGTGAGGGCGTGTTCATCTCCTTAGATATCCCGTCCATGATGGGCGGAGGCCGTCCGCAGACGGTGAAGAAGGTCATGAAGATCAAGGACGCCCTGCCAGCTGTTCTCCAGGAGGAGCTTGACAAGATGATGGACACGGAAGATGTGTCCGCGGAAGCACTTCGCGCGTGCGAGGAGGACGGCATCGTCGTGATTGATGAAATAGACAAGGTGGTGACGGCGGCTGGTGGCTACAAGGGCCATCAGGCGTCCGCAGAAGGCGTACAACAGGACCTTCTCCCTCTTGTTGAGGGCACCACGGTGTCGACCAAGTTCAATGTGCAGGTCAGAACGGACAAGATCCTCTTCATTTGCAGCGGCGCGTTTCACAGTGTGAAGCCGTCGGATATGCTCGCCGAGCTTCAGGGCCGTCTGCCGATCCGTGTGGAGCTGCAGCCGCTCACCAAGGAAGACTTTTACCGCATTATCACGGAGCCTAAGTACAATTTGATCGCACAGCACGTTGCCTTGATGGCAACGGAGGGGGTCGAGCTTGTCTTCACGGAGGATTCTCTGTGGGAGATTGCGGCGATGGCTACGCACATCAACTCGACCGTGCAGAATATCGGTGCGCGCCGATTGATCACCATCATCGAGAAGGTGGTGGAGGAGATCAGCTTCGATGGCCCAGACCGCCGAGGTGAGAAGTTCACCATTGACGCAGCCTACGTCAAGAAGGCAGTCGATCCCATGGCCAAGAAGGTGGACATCAAGAAGTTCCTGCTCTAACAGTCACACACGGACGGACTCTTGCGCTTTCTGTGTGCGTGTGTGTTCAGTGTAGAGGTGTGCGGGTGTCGCATAAGGCGCTTCACGTCCTCATGTGTCTCCTCACATATTGCGCCGTTGTGCTTTTTTCTTGATTCGGCTCTCTTTCGGCTTCTCTCATCCGTCCTCCTCTCACCCACACAGCGCATACCAGGCTGCGTGCTCTGTTGAAAACGATCCGTCACCCCCCTCTTCATACGCCACAACACGAACAATTGGCGCGGCTCCTCTCGTCGATACGACAATGCTTTGCACTCCGCGTGGAGACGTAGCGAACCTCGGGTCTCATGCACTGCAAAGAGGATGGCATGAGAGTGCTCAACAGGCAGGCTGAAGAGAGGTGGATGGCTGTGACGATGTGCGTGATTGTGGGGAAGCGAGGCGTGCTGTGCAAAGACGGCGATGAATTCTTATTCATAATGTCAACGGTGAAAAGAAAAAAACAACAACAAAAACAAAACAACAACAGGAGCGATACACAGTGAGTCTCAAAGTGTGCAGGAAGGGTAGAGGGAGAGAGGGAACAGTACGACATCCACGTTACCACGCTTCCCCATGTGCCATCCCTTCCTCAACCGCCCGTGCGTGCCAGCGCTTTGCAGATATCAGATAGCTGCGCCTATTTGGTCTGTTTGTTGTGGCTGCGCACATCGTGTGCGTGTGTACGCCGAAGGCCGTGAAGCTCGCGCTTGCTTCTGGTGCTTTATAGCCTCAGAAACACCTTTTGGTCTTAATGGGTGAGAGCAACAAGAACGCAGTGCTGAAGTACTAGTTTACTCTCCATCTTCCTTTGTTCTCCCTCACCTAAATCACCTAAATCACCTCGATCACCTCGATCACCGTCTACTTACTTATTCTTTTCGGTCAGATACAGTGTACCGCCTCGTGGGTCGAATAAAAATACGGGGAAAACAAGAGAAGAACCGTCAGAAGAAATAAACGGTGTCTGCGACCTGCACCGATCACAGTGCCTGGGTCTCTCACTTTTCGGTTTTCTCTGCGGTGCCGCCCCTGTTTCTCAGTCAGACAAACAGAAAAGCCATCGTGCATCTTTTTTCACCCTACAAGACCACGCATCACTGGCAATGCGTAAAACCGCGTGTGCGCTTTATCTCATTCCCAAGAACACGGGCGTCGCACCCCGTTTCGACACATGGAATGAGAAGTACGAGCCATGGGAGCACATGAAACGCATGGGCCGTCTCGCCGGCACAGGCTTCTACATCCCCCCGGAGTGGTACAACCACTTCCGCATGTTCCCGCCCATCAACCACAACTTCCAGCAGGAGAAGACTCTCAACCCTCTGAACGAGTCGGAGCCCACGCAGGACGGCACTGACCACCTTAGCGCGGAGCGGATTGCTATCCGCGATGAGATCGCCCGCAAGAGCCGCCTCGTCGCGTCGGAGGGCATGCGCTACTACAACATTTTCTGGGTACGTAAGCCACTCGACCGAATGGAGAAGAAGTACTACGACTTGACACGCAACGGCGTACAGCACGACGAGGCGATCAAGAAGGTCCTGCAGGGGTTCTACGAGGAGCTGACAGCGAAGAAGCGGGTAGCTGCCATCCAGGCTGAAGAGGCGAAGCTCTCTGGCAAGTTCATCACTATGCGTGAGGCTACCGTGGTCATGAATGTTCTCACGCAGCTGCAACGCGAACAGCTCACACCCCACCAGGCTACGCTTTTGGCGCGCAACCAACGTGAGCGTGTGCAGGACGGCGCGCCACTGAGAGCCACCGTGACGCGTGCCGTGGCGGACGACGCGACCGCAGATAGCGACAGCGCCATGTCAGCGGACTCGCTCGCCGATCTGCTTTCAGCGGACGACGAGGCGAGCAGCGCGGCGAAGGTGTCGTACAAGGTTTCGATTGAGTCTGTCGACCATGATAGCCGAAGCACGCTTGACATGATGGCCACGGATGGGACGAATGAGCCTGACTGGTATAGCCGTGCAAGTGGTGAGAAACCCTTCGTCGCCCCAGCGAAGTAAGCCGCCGCTCGGTCGCTCTCATCCGACACCGTGTGTGTGTGTGCGTCTGTGTATCGGTGACTGCGCTCTCCGTTGTGTGTGCGCCGGTACGCGAGTCGCGCCGCTCGTGTACATGCCAATACTGTTTGTTTCTTCCTCCACAAATGGTGAGACTAAAACAACGGGAAGACAGGTGACGCAGCTGTGCGGTCGAATTTGTATTTGTGTGTGTGTGAAGCGTTTCATGGTCACCAACGTACGATCAACAGCCAAGGGAAGACGAACAATGAGCGATGTACGTACCGCTGACGAAAAAATGTAAACGCGAAGGCGACTGAGGACGAACGAACGGAAAGACACGGTCGCCGCCCGGTAACTAGACATCCACCCTCCAGCGTGAGTAGGTATTGACGTCTTCTTCTTAATGCTGTGAGATGCTTCCACTCTGCTATTTCGTCGCTCTTCATGGCACTTCGCGCCCTACGCATCCGCGAGACAACGGTGTCAAGGACACATCAGCTGAAGGGACTGTTGCGGACTTGTTTTCGCTATCCTGGCTGTTCCTCTCGTTTGTTTTGTTGTCGTTGTTGTTTACCGCACCAGCGCATCGACTCTCACATCCTTCTCGCTTCCTTTACTCCCATTCTTCACACGTTTGCCGTCTGATGAAGCGCGGCGAGCAAAGACAAATAAGAGTTCGCCAAACGCTGAGAAACAGAGGATTCCGACGTGCACTCACTGGAGATTGTCTTCATCGAACACACGCGTGGCGCTGCGAACCGCCGTCACTCAACAAGACAAAAAGAAAGTGAACCCGCTCCACACACACACACACACACACACGTATGCACAAAGACACAAATCGAAAAGAGAGGACACACACGCATGGAATGCCATCCAGCGGCTCGTCCTCACCGCCCGTAGACCAACCGCGGGCGACGTCATCTACAACGGACGCTGTACGTGCAGATTCTGGATTGGCCACTTCCTACCGGACCCGCGTCATGTTGGATGTTTTGGCTTCCCGTATCCTCGAGGAACGCGAACTCGTCGCCTCGTCCTCCAGCGACTTGGAATTGGATGTGGCCGATCCACGCCCGTCCGCTGTGTCTGGGGCGGATAGATTACACGGCGACTCGCGCCCAACGTCCGCCATGTCACTCGAGTCTGTGGCCAGGGCACAGCAAGCACTGCACAAGCCGATCCCGTTTGTGCGAGGCGGCGCCTGCGTTGAATTCACACGCGACGACCTCTCTCGTCTCCGCGACGCCGAGACGCTGCTTTTTCTGCAAACGAACTCACGGAGCTTCACGCAGGGCACACGTCCGCAACGTGTGGGCTCCGCACTGCCTCAGGCGGCAACGGCGCCCGCTCTGGAGAAAGAACCCGCCGTGGAGCACACAGTGGACAACGCTCCTCCAGACGCGGTCGGTGCTGCCACGGCGACCAAGGCGGAACTCGAGGCGGAGATCGAGGCGCTTCAGCGCGAAATCGAAACATTCATCACAGCCGTCGACGACGACGGCCACACGTACCAAATACAGCTTCACGAACACGGTGTTCTTCAGGTGCCCGTCGATGTCGACAAGGAGCTAGCAGCTCTGGAAGACGATGACGAAGGTGACGAGAATGCGGATGTCGACGATAGTGAGCTCATCAGCAGCGTCGGTACGGATGACGAGGCTGGTGCTGATGTGTCCGTACCAATGACGAACGTGCAAACTCAACCAACGACGGAGGCGAGCTCCACGCTGACAACCGCCCCCGTCTCCTCCAAGCGTGCGCGGATGGGCAAGGGGAAAATGCAGGTGGATACGCTCACCCGCACACCGAGCCCTCCTCCACCCGTCACACACCCACCAAAAGCGCCGGTGCCCTCGTCCGTCGCCACCCACAAGGGCCTGTCTTCGCGCACGAAGGCGAAACAGTTAGTTACGCGGAGGCCGCCCTCTATCAAGGTTCGCACGGCGCGTCAACTCTCGGCCGAAGAAGAGCAGCGGATTACCGCTCTGCTGGACGGTACAACGGACCTGTTCGCGGAAAATCCGTATGCGCCTGCCGCCCCCACTATGCTGCGCATGGCCCACATCGACAACGCGCTTTGCGGCTTCCGTCTGGCGCGCGCCGCGGCGGACAGACCACACAGCCTTGACACGACTGCTGTGGCGGGTGAAAAGGCCAATCACACGAGTGTTGACTACCTCACCCAGGCCAAAGAGGTCGGCAAGACTGATCGCCGCATGAATGCACTGAACCGCAGGCTCCTCCGGCTCGAGCGCGAAATGGAGGAGCTTGCGCTGCACCGCGAGACACTCGACGTGCCGCCTGAACTGCTCGCGCAGCGTCCTGTATGGGCTCGCGGCAGTGGCGTGTTACCCGATGAAGCTTCGGAGCCTGGAATCCCAAGCCTCTTGGCGGACGATGCCACTGTTGAGCAGATGCTGGTCCAAGCCGCTGAGGAGCAGCAACGGGCGACGGCTGCGGGCGTCTCTTCTCAGCCATTCGTCTCTGCTGTGGACCCGTTTGTCCGTCTGCGCGCAGAGGCTGGTGCCGTCGCCGCGCGCGCGGCTGAGGTGCTCGCCCAGCTGGACAGTGCGCCGCTTGAGATGACCGAAGAAGTCGACATACAAGCAGAGGATAGCGACAGGGATGTAGAGGCCGCGGCAGACGCGCATTGGGATAGCGCAGATGGTACAGATCAAAATGCAGATAGTGGCGGGAACCTTTAGCTCAGTGCATTGCCGCGGAATACGCCTTGATTTCTGTTTCCTCTTTTTTTTTTTTTTTAATTCTCGTTTGTGGTCACCACGCTCATTGCTGGCGTAGAGTGTCGAACGCCGCAAGCGCTTTTAGTTTCTTTTGCACAGACACTCGTCTTGACATGTACACACACATACATACACATGTATACCAAGGTAGACACGCTTGTAGGCCGATTGCGGCCCACTGCCTGTCGCCGTCCGTGCCAGCGTAGTTTCTCTCGTCGTTGTTATCCACTGACGTTCAATCCTTTGTTCGGTTGCCCGTCGCTCCAAGCGTTTTTCACACCTCGGCTGCATGTTAGCTCATCTGCGCACTCATCCTTGTCGTGGCGTCCATCACACCATCTGACGTGTTTCCCCACCTTCCGCTCCTTCGCCCCTCCTCTGTGCGCTCGTTTCCTGCCGTGAACACCCAACGACGATCGTTGAGCTTCCTCTCCAGCCATTCTTTCGGTTTTGTTTTCCGTTTATCTACTTAGCTCCCCTCTCTGTCACGTATCGCAAGGCGCGAAAAGCAAAAAACACAAAAGCTGAGCGCGAGCCGAAATCCGTTAACGTACATAAAAACCAACCAACATCTCCGCTAACAAATCAATACAGGAGACGAAATTTAAAATAAAAAATCTACAACAACAATAACAACAATACATACACACACACACTGCATCTGCCGAACACGAGAACCACTTCTCGATCGAGCGCACACCTTCACAGAGACGAACGCGACCCAAAAGAGTACCCACTGAACAGGGTTCCTGCTTAGAGTCTTTCCTGAGCTCATTCAAGCCGTTTTGCTCCTCACCACTCCCTCGCATTCGCAAACCTGTTGACGTCACGTCCTCCCTGAAGGTGAGCGAGAGCCAAAAGAAGCGAAATCCGAGAAGGACGCAGCACGATGAATGAGGAGGTTGTGATGTCCATGATGCAGCGCGAAAAGCGCCTGCACTCGTCTTTCCGCCCTCCAAAATTCTTCAAGTCCGCACCGCCGGCCAAGAAGACGCTGACGGCGACGGCACGCCCCTGGTACCCGAGCCAGGCGAAGGAGGTTAAAGCCGCCCCGCCGCCGCCTATGCTGACCCCGCCTGCTGCACTTGGCCACTCCCCCGATGTGAAGCCCGCCAAGAAGGGTGCCCCGCCGGCTCTCAGCGCGCTGGACAACTCACCGCTCTCACCACAGCACACCAGCCCGTTCTCCCCGCTCTCCACGCCCATCACCACCTTTTTCCACAGCTTCACTGAGAGGGCGTCGCAGGCGCGGGTGTACCCCGTCGAGATGATGCTGTCGGCCCGGCGAGATGCCTCGCACACACCCCACGGCGTCCTGAAGTGGTGCGTGCAACAGTACTTTGAGAACGCCATGCTCAAGATGCCGCCACACCTGCAGCTCTCTGTGCACGAGGTCGTGCAGCCAAAGGACGGCATCACACGCGGCGCTCTCGGCTCTGGTCTCAAGTCAAAGACACGCACCAAGCCAGTTCGTCAGACGCGCCACAAGGTTCTTTCCGTGCTCAGCCGCATCACCCCAGAGAAGTACGATACGCTGCTGGAGGAGCTTCTCCAGCTGCCCCTGCGCCAGACCGATGAGAACGAGTTGCAGGAAGTCGTCAAGGTGTTCTTCGACAAGGCGATTCAAGAGCCGGAGTACAGTGACTTGTACTCTCATCTGGTCAGTGAGCTGTGCACCATGAAGGAGCAGGAGAAGGAGCTCGAAGTGGAGCTCCAGGAGCGTCTGCTGTGCACGCGCATGCGCCGCCTTCTCATCTCGTCCTGCCAAGAGGAGTTCCGTCGCCCTATCGAGCTCAGTGCCGACGACAAGGTTGACCGTACGACCGGCAAGCCGCTCAACGAGGAAGAGACCGAGATGAAGCGAATTCGCATGAAGAACCGGGTGGTGGGTAACATCAAGTTCGTTGGCGAGCTGTACAAGATGGACCTCGTCACGGAACGTGTGATTGAGGATATTCTCCACCTCCTTGTCGGCACGTACGACCCGCAGAACACACAGGCACGCGAGGACTATGTCTTCGAGGTATTCATCACCCTTATCAAGACAGTCGGCGATCTTCTCAAGATCCAGCGTCCGCTTGTACTTCAGCACTACCTCGCCATTGCGCGCATCGTGGAGTCCACTCACCCATCGAACCGCATCCGTTTCCTCATCATGGACCTTACCGACCTCAACAAGCGCAAACAGTGGATCGCACCAGAGCGTGTAGACATGGAGCTGGAGAAGCTTGGTGCGAGTCAGTACATCAAGAGGGAGGCCGGCCAGGGTACGACGGGCAAGACTGCAACCACGTCTGGCGCGCCGCGCCAGCCAATGGCTGTGCCTGCGCCGGCATCCTCGGCAGCATCCAACGGTGCCGCGTCGACGCCGCGCGTCTCGCAGCCACGCCGCATGGGTGCCGCGTCAGTGACGGGCACCACGCCGACAACACACGGCCCTGATGTGCTGTTGCCCATCTCACAATCAGGTCCCAGCCACGCGCACAGCGGGAACAGCGGCCTACAGGGCCAGCGCAGCAGCTCCATCCAGAGCTTTGTCAACTCGCCCTCTTCGTTCGCCCAGAACGGCAGCGCCAAGAACCACGTGGATACGCCGACCACGGGCCTCTCAAACAAGAGCAACGCCCCTACGCTGTCCTTTGCGCGTTCGCGTGACAGCTTTGCCAACACAAGCATGGGCAGTATGAATGGCATCGCCACCACACCCCTCAGCACACACATCGTCCCTGGTGACGAGCTGAACTCTGCGAATGGACCGACTGCGATGCACGGCGGCCGCGGAGTGACCCTGATCGCACAAGCAGGCCATAACGCGAGCAGCGCCAACTTCACCAAAGGTGGCGCACAACCACCGACGCCTGCTCACGCGGCGGGTGAGGCCCCCAAAGTGCGTAGCGTGCCACTTGCCGTGCAGAGGAGCGTGTGCTCCGCGAACACGGTTTCCCATGGCTCTATGGACCGTCCCATGAGCAGCGCGACACCGAACTTGTCCTTGGACAACTGCGCAGACGGTGTGAGCGATGGCATGCGCACGCCCTTCTCACGCCCACGTGCCAGCACGGTGCACTCTTCCATGGGTGATACCGTGAACATCCAGGAGGTGGCCGTGCAGCTGATGCAGGCGTTTAACCACCCCGAGGAGGAACTCAACGTCGCCAAGTGCTTTGATGATCTCGCTCTGAAGAACAAGGTGCTGTGCTTGACGTGGTGGCTGCGCCAAGTCTCCACCAAGACGGACCTCTTCGAAGAACGTCAACGTGTCCCCGTGCTGCTCGCGGTGTTGCTGTCGTCGTGCCCCTCGTTCACGGCGCAGGAGCTGAGCGACTCCATTCTACAGTGGCTACAGTTCGACATTGAGCGCGCTGAATACGATCAGTGCCCTCGTATGTTCGACAACATCTCCCACATCATCCAATACGCGTACTCGCGGGATATGGACGGTGTCAAGAACATCGCCGCTGTGCGCCAGATCCTGCACGCGGGCATCTTCAACGTCATGCTCCACGCGCTGACGACGGACCGCGGCACTGATCAGATGGTGACGTTCGCCAAGTGCGCCTACCACAGCACAGCGATGGTCTTGCAGAGCATGCCTGACACGACCGAGACTCAGGAGGTGCTGCTCCTCGCTGCGAACAACCGCTTCCGCATGCTCCCGTACTTACTATCTGTCAGCACGCGGACCGATGCGTCACTACCGGGCACGCCTATCATGCGCCCACGCACGCCGTCCACGCCAACGCTGCGAAACAGCCCGCTGAGCGACTCGATCACAGCCACGGGTCACTACGATCCACTGCTGCAGTGCTTCACACTTCCCCGCGTGGTGGACGATGCGGAACTCGCTGTTTATCGTCGCGTTCGCTCCGGTGTCGAAGACGGCGCGTGGAAAGAAGACGTGCTCAAGATCGCCCTCACGCCGTGCGGCAACGGCACTCTTGTCAATCGCGTACTGCAAGTGATGAAGGTGGTCGGCGCGCTCTTCAACTGCACCTCTGTGTCGCTACACGGTACCAACATCCTCACCTTGCCAGACGTCGACAGCGTTGTGGGTGCGATCCTGAAGCATTTCCCCGATCTCGTCTTCCGTGCCGCCGTTGTGCTGGAGGCCATCATGCACTTCACGCAGGCGCTGAATGGCGAGGCGGGCTCCGCGCGCAAGAGCGCCCGCATCAAGCCTGTCCGACAAGTCCTGAGCCGGTGGTCGAGCCAAAAGCTCATGGACCGCGATGAAGTCCTCCGCACCGTCCGCTCGCTTGAACAGACCTCCAACCTCTACCCACTGTACCACAACGCCATCGTGGACGCTGAGTTGTCGTGGGATAGTATTCTGAGCTGCCTGTGAAGGGCAGCAGACGACATCGCCGCGTTCTGCCGGTGACGTGACGCCTCCTGTGGCACAACATCAGATCCGACGATCGAGTTGAACCAGTGAGACCCGCCCAAGAAGGAGAAACAAAAAGAAGCGCAGGCGCACCCAAACGACCAAGCATTTGAGAGGGGAGGTGGGGACGTGTGAAAAGGTGGAAACGCGTGCTCGACTGCTCAAATGACGAACCGGCGTCGGCGTAGTCATCGGGGAGGACACGCACGTCTGTCATGTCACTAGTGGTGTCGCGAACAGCGCGCGTTTGTTGGCGCGATCTACTGCGTTGATGTCAGCTCCCACATGACTCATCTCGCTCTTTCGTCTCCGGCTCGCTCCACTAGTCCCACATGCTGTCCTTCTGTTTTTTTTTTTCTCTTTTGGTCACCAAGCCAACGAGCCAACGAACATGATCGTTTCTTGCTCTCTTTTCGAAGACAGAGCGCGCTCGTTCATTTTCTTTGTTCCCTGAAGGACCACCACCATCTCTTTGACTTTTTGTTCAGTTCGTGCCGCACTCTTAACTACTTTACCATTTTCACCACTAACTGAACTTCTTACTTTTCCCCCGTAATTGTGATAAACAGCTGTTTCCACATGGAAGCTCAGCAAGAGAGATACATGCGCACGCACATGTACACGTACACCGAGATAAGAAGCGCGGGGTCTCCAACTGTGTGCCACGTAACTCCTTAAATGCCTTTGAGCGCAGTGAGTGAATCGGGAGCCCAACCAAACCTAATTGCGGAACATCTAGCTCGCACTCAACGAAACAACTACAACACCAGAGAGCATCTGATCACTTCCACCGAACAATTGAAAAAAATATATATATAGCAATTGAGGTGAAGCGCACGCGTCTCTTCTCTCTTGCCTTTTTCTGACCGTGTTGAGGCTCTCGAGCCGAGAAGGCGAAACTAAACCACATTTTTGTCGAACTGCAGCCGTTAGCACTTTGCTCTGCCGTCAACGTGACGACGCGGTGACCAGCATCGTGGAGCGCTCGACGTGGGGACGTTCTCCGACTTTCCGTACTCTTTTTCGGACTCAAGCGAAGGCGAATGGCTTGAACGTCACATGGAGGAACATAACGCAATGCGCGGCCATTTTTGTTTTTCTTTTTTTTCTCTGTCTTCTTTCTTTTATTATTATTATTATTATTGCCGATGTACGTCAGGCCCGGCCCGTGCTCATCTCACTTTTTGTTGTTCTCCAGTGTTTCTCTGTTTCTCTGTTTCTCTGTTTTTTTTTTTCTTTCCTGAGCGCGCTCTGCGCGAATAACCATCGTGCCGCAAGGTGCATCGGTGCGCGCGCTTTCGCATTCGTGCGTCGCCCTTGTCACCGCACAGCCCGCAAGACGTGAGACGATCCCAAGAACGATGCCCTCTCCACCCTGCATGATACCCCGAGCGAATCTCCGCTATCGTGCGTTCGTCGTTTCCTTCCGCGCATGGCAGCGGCGCTATGGGCTCCTATTCACACGTGCGCACCTGCCACGCGAGAAATGAACGACTTTGGGCGAGGCGGTGACGCTGTGTCTGCAGGAACATGCATCAAGAGGAGGAGAGAGTGATGCATTGACGTCGGGGCAGGCTGTCACGAAGCAGTCGGAAAGCGTCGCACTCAGCATCGCCAGGAATGCGGCTTCTACTCTTCGTCATTGAATCGAACGTGGTTCTGGACGATGACCGGCTGAGCGCTCTTGCCACTCCCCTCCTTGACGTTCTGCGGATCTCAAACAATCATCTCATTGGACTGCGGACGCGTCAATTTTTTAATCTTTCTTCCGTTCTTGTATGTTGCTCTTCATGTTAAATGCTGTTCTCCTCTTCTCTCGCGCGTTTTCGGCCAGTCTCTTCTTCGCAATGACACTTGGTTCCATAAGAGCCACGTTGACTTGTATTGTTTTCCATGGTCCTTTGCTTGGTTCCGGGACCGTCACTTCACAGTGACGGCATGCCTCAACTCTCTTCACACACTCGACACACGCGTGGAGACTGGCAGTATCGCGGACACCGAACACAGCACGTACGCGAAGAGAGAAGCCACTCTCTTCTCTGACTTCTCTATCTTTCTCACTCACATCATTTCCTCTCTTGTAAGCATACGTGCGCCGGAAACAAAAATGAAAAACAGTGCAAAACCACATATACGAAGGCGTTTGATCCGTCTAGCGCCTCCCGTATGTTCGCGGAACAGCACGGCGTCTTTTTCGTCTTGTGACGCCTGTCAGCTTCCACTGGAAGAGCGGAGTGCCCATCAGGCGTGCATTCGCCTTCCTTCTCATCACCGCCCTGCACTCGATCGCAGACGTGTGGTACGCCCCCCTCCTGACATACAAAAAATACAGATGTCACTCTCTCGCAGATGTCCAATGACTCACCGTCGCTCGATTTGAAGAAACCGCTCTTTGACTTTGACTGTTGTTCGCATCGCCCGTACGCCATTCTCCTCGCCCTTACCATTGCCTTTGCCCCCACTTACCACGTGTGCTCATCGTCCATTGTTGCCATAATCAGAAGCGCTTTTGGTATCTTTATAGGCTATTCCTCTTCAGTTTGAGCTCCGCGCGATTGAACGTGTCATTGGGAAACAAGCGCCAGTAACTAGTTAGGATCTTTCCTTCACTGTTCTGTTTAGCCCGTCGCTACATTTTCTCTCTTCTCCTTTTTTTTTTTCCGACGTTAGAACTGCCCTCGACCTCGTAGTAGCAATGGTCCGCTTCTTCGCCGGTGCTGTCGCAGCAGCTGTTGGTGCTGCTGGTAGCGCCATGTGGCAATCAACACAGCACACAGAATGGATTGCTGCTCAGTGCGCCGCGAAGCAGGCGCCTACGACGTTCTCGCCCGACGAGTTCCGCGCCTTTACGCTCATTTCATCGCGCTACGAGGCGCACGACACCCGCCGGTTTATCTTCGCCCTCCCGGAAGGCCAGGAGAGCTTCTCCATGCCTGTCGCGTCTTGCGTGGTGGCCAAGTTCACCGATGCGGACGGCAAGGATGTCGCGCGTCCATACACACCCATCACGGCCAACGGCACACGGGGTCATTTTGAACTGCTAGTGAAGAAGTACCCCAAGGGAAAGATGGGTAGCCACCTGTTTGCCATGCAGCCCGGTGAGGAGCTGCTCATGAAGGGGCCGTTCGAGAAGTTCGCGTACAAGCCGAACATGTGGAAGCACGTGGGCATGATCGCGGGTGGCACGGGCATCGCGCCAATGTATCAGGTGCTGCAGTCCATCTTAGCGAACCCCAAGGACAAGACCAACGTCTCCCTCATCTTTGCCAACAACCAGCGCAAGGACATCCTTCTCGCAAACGAATTAATCGAAATGCAGAAGACGTATCCCAATTTCAACCTTTACCTGACTCTTCTCGAGGTGCCGCAGCGCTGGCTCGGTGGCATCGGCTACGTAAACAGCGCCATGATCTCCACGTTTATGCCCAAACCGGGCCAGAAGGATACCAAGATTCTTGTCTGCGGTCCCCCGCCGATGCTTCAGGCCATCAGCGGCGACAAGCTCTTTGAAGCCGGCAAGGCGCCACAGCAGGGCCCTCTTGGTGGTCTGCTTCGCCAGCTGGGCTACACGGAGGCTCAGGTGTTCAAGTACTAAACACAAGTACATCCATAACATCATCTACGTGCCGCGCAGTCACTCGTCGGACGTGTTCGTGACCGACATGAGCGTGTGTGTGCGAGTGGGTACTTGTCGCTTGTTCTCTCCCCTTCCTTTTCTTTCTTTGTTCCCTCTTTATAGCGTTAGCAATCGTGCCTCCGTACGCACATATAGCAGCGAACGTGATTCATGAAAGCGTCCTCTCGCCCGGTCTTTCCCATGCGCGCTACTGCCGTAATGTCAAACCGCCACTAACCCCCTTGTACCTTACCGCTTGGTAGAACCCGTGCGACGCACACACGCAGCCAGATATCCCACATTCCAAAGGACACGCATCCATAGCCATGAGCGCCGACAGATGTTTGTGTTCGCGGCGAAACGGCCACTCCACACACACACACACACACACTCCTATCCGTGTACAGATGGGCACAAAGCCACTCTCTGTCAGTCTCGCGGTGCCTCCCTTGGTAGCATCACCGACCGCACACGTAGTTGGTTTCTCACTGTAAGGTCGCATCACACGAGCCGCTGATGCGAGTGCGTTGCGCCTTTTTTTTCTTTCATCGCCGTCGCCGTGCCCTGTTGCTGACTTGTTCACACATGAGACCATGCCCGTGTGGCTCAGGGCACCGGTGCGTGAACGGTTGGCAGCCTATGCGCTTCAGCCTCACGCTACATGTCTTGTCATCATTGCGCTCACTTATTTCGCTATTTGTTCTATCCTCGCCGCTTCCCCTGGTATTTCTCCTCCGCTATCCGAATGGGCGGTCGTGCGCTTGAACGGTGATTCCACGAATTCACTCCCAGCATACTTGTTGTTCAGTTTTCCGCCTGCACATTCGCATTGTTGTTTGTTCTCTCCCCTCTTTCTCACACGGCATACACCAGGACAGACGCCCTTTGTGTAAATACCCGTCAGCTCCATCTCTTTGTATTTCCCTGCTCCCTCTTCGCCTCGCATCCTCACTCATCATGCCGTCCCCCGACGCCCTGAATCTGAGCTTGAAGGCCTCGCCTTATGTTCAAAAGCAGGAGGATACGACCGGCAAAACCCTCAAGCCAGCCGTGAAGTCGTACAGGAACAGCGAATTCCTTGGAAGCCACGAGGGCCGCCTCATTCGCATCATGTGCGAATTTGAGGAGCCGCAGCGCCGTCTGCAGCGCAATTACATTCGTTCCACGGTTCTGTTCTTTGGCAGCGCTCGCTCCATGACGCAGCAGCAGTTTGACAAGACCATGCTCGCCTTGGAAGCAGACCGTGAGGCTGCTGCGACGGACGCAGAGAGAGCGAAGACCGACAAGGAGATCAGCCGTCTGCGCTCCACCGAGTGGATGTGCCAGTGGATGGATCGCATTGAGCAGCTCGCACGCATGGTCGCGCAGTTTGCCGCGTCCGAGCACGAACTCATTCATAAGAGCTTCCAGTCTGCGCCAGACTATTTCCAACTCGGTGATATTGGCGTGAACTCTCTGTCCCAGCTGGGTGAGCGATTCCATGACATGGTGGTCACCACTGGTGGTGGTCCTGGCTTCATGGAAGCCGCGAATCGCGGTGCCGCCAGTGTGGAAGGCACGAAGACGATCGGGATGGGTATCTCCCTTCCGTTTGAGAAGGGCCTCAACGCCTACGTGTCCGATGACCTCGTTTTCGAGTTTCACTACTTCTTCACCCGCAAGTTCTGGATGATGTACTCGTGCCGCGCGATCGTCGTGGCACCTGGCGGCTTCGGCACACTGGACGAACTGTTTGAGCTCCTTACACTGCGTCAGACACGGAAGATTCCGTCGTTCCCCGTTGTCTTGTTCAGCAAGCAATTCTGGCAAACTGTGGTGAACTGGCAGGCGCTTGCAGACTACGGCGTTATCTCCCAGGACGAGATCTCGACTCTGTGCTTCACAGACTCACCCGATGAGGCGATCGCGTACATCCGCAGTTTCTACGAGAAAATGCGCTAATTGGTATCTTACCCCACAGCCGGCGGGTGCGTCCCTTTGAACGACGAGGCGTCATGGCGTCTCGCATCAGTCCTCAGTCATCCTTGTGCGATCGGTCCGTTTGACTGTCCTGTTCCTGTAACCCAGTTCAGATGGGGATACGCGAGCATTCCACTCGTGGTCTCCAGAATGAAAGGCACACATCATTTATTCTTGTTTTTTTTTTGTCACGTATCGCCGCTGCGGTGTTATCATAATGACTTTTCCGACACCTTCTGTTGTGTGCTCTACGCGCAAACGACAGACGCACGTGTTACCAGCTGAAATGAGAGAGAACAAGCGAGGGAGAAGTAGGTGAGGTCCTACTGCGTATCCCGCAAAGAAAAAGCAAACAGTCATTCGTGTATCGCGATGCCCACTCACCAAAGGGCCACCAATCATTTGGTGCATCCACGACGCACGAGATAAGTGCACAGGTGCGCACGTAAATACACACCAACACCTGCGAACACACGCCGAAAGTTCATGATTCGTATCGCACATCGGCGGTAATAACGTGACGTCAATCAACAGGACTTCTCTTTTGTTGCGTGCGCCGTCCCGCGGTCTCATCTCACACTCTACGTTGGCATCTTCCTACACACACTGACATGCGACCGTTTGGCGTCAGCGATTCGCTCGTCGACTGCGGCTACTTTCCTTTTTCGGCTCGCTTTCACCCAGCCGCCTTTTCGCAGCTATCCGCTCCAGGCGCCCTACGCATTTGACCTTTGCGGGATCTGTACGTCAGTGACCATGCGGAGAATGCAGAGTCGAGGCCTTCGTGTGCAAGAGAGCCGACGGTATCTGGTCCTGACGTTGATTGCCGCGTTCGTGCTTATTCTCTTGCTGTTTGCGATCTTCCGACAATCCGCCGAGGACGCCCGTATTTTTGACGTGGTGCTCGACGCTGGCAGCACAGGCTCACGCATTCACGTCTTTGAGTTCAAGGAAGAGGCAAAAGACAAAATTGTGCTGCTTGCCGAATACTACAAGCGCACTGAGCCAGGACTGTCCAGCTACGCCGCAGATCCTGCAGGCGGTGCGGCGTCGATAAAGTCCCTTCTAGACTACGGCTTGACGCACATCCCTGAGAGCGCGCGCTCGCGTACAGCGGTGTCACTCAAGGCAACCGCCGGCCTTCGTCTTTTGCCAGAGGCGCAGCAGCATGCACTGCTCAAGGCTGTTGACGTGGTGCTCACCCAGAGCTCGCTGCGTAACCTTGGCGCGACGATGATTACCGGTGATGAGGAGGGCGTCTATGCCTGGCTGACCGTCAACTATTTGCTTGGCGCGTTGGAACCGTCCAGCGCCAAAGATCCGGTCGTCACCATCGACATGGGCGGCGGCTCAACGCAGGTGGTGTTTCGGACCCCTGATGGGGTCAGTGAGTGGCTGCCTTTCAAGCACGTGCGCTTGGTGCGGTTCGGCAGCAAGTCCTTCTACGTCTATCAGCACAGCTACCTTGGTCTCGGCCTCAACGAGGCGAGGCAATCGCTGTACACGGAGGTCGAAACGCGCGGTGGCTCCACGAGCTTCCCCTGTTTCCCGAAGGGATATCAAGAGGGCGCTATTCGCAATGAGCGTGGCCCCATGAATTTCGACGCTTGTGTGAACTTGCTGCGCGAGATTGTGCTTCCCAAGCCCGAGTGTCAGTATGCGTCTTGCGGTGTCTTCGGCGAGCCACAGCCCGCTGTACCGCAGAGCACTAGTGACATATTTGCCTTTTCATACTTCTATGATCGCCTCCACGACCACATCCCTGCGGAGCGCTTTGCTGTCCGGCGTATTCGTGAACTCGGACAGTCGGTCTGCACCGGGGATGGCTCCGCAAGCACCGCTGCTGCCAAGGGCACTGGGGCTCGTTGGTGCGGTGATGTGGCGTATCTTTACGCCTACTTGGTGCATGGACTCGGCATCGGCGACGATGTCGAGATCGAAGTGCCGAATCGGATTGCCGGCAAGTCTGTCTCGTGGTCTTTGGGTGCGTCATTGGCGACGCTGATGGGCATGACCATTTAATCTACACCCTGCACAGGACGTGCGCTGAACGAAGTGAGAATACCGACCGTGGCAGGGAATAGGGAATGCGATTTTTTTACTGTGCCCGCTTCACAGAAACGCGTAAGAAGAATGTAGACAGGTGAACTGGACGTGTTTGTGACGGCAGAGGTACGCTGCACACATCTACTCGCTCTGAAGGGGTCTCGAGCCTCTCAGTGACGGTTGCACACGGTTCTGTGCAGACCTTTGACGGTCGATCGCGGTGAGACAGTCCGTGGCGCCTACCTACACACGCTCTTCCTCTCTCTCATTCTCTCCATCACCTCATTTTCATTTTTTTTTTTTCGTTGAACCATTCAGCTCCTCTGTGTCTATCGCATTCAAGACTCGTAGTTGCAAGAAATCTACACGCATGGAATCTCACATGCGCTCGCTTGCCGCAGCACTGTCCGCTGTGGAGATGAAGTACAAATTTAGCGTCGCGCCACATCCAGATCGTCCGAACACGTTCCGTCTCGTTTTCTCACGCCCGACATTTCAAACACCGGAGTCGCGGCTGTTCGTCGCGATGGACGCGGAGCTCGAGGCGTCTGATGGCAACTCCACCCGCTATCGCGCTTACGTAGAACGCTCCCGCTGGCCACTTCACTTCACGGTGTCCCATGACACGCTGGAGTCATTTCCTGAGCACTACGTCGACATGGTATGGGAGCAGAAGCAGGCTGTCAGAGAGCGTGCTTTGTTGGCGTGAAGTCGTGAAGGCGTGCATCAGCCCTTCCGTTTTTTTTTTCTTCTTCGGCGGGGAGGGGTCTCCATTTGACAGGATGTAAAGTAGACTCGACATGCTCTCACAGTCAGAGCTAGCAAACCCACCATCACTACAGGTGCTCACAAACCCGAAAAAGCATGACATGAGTGCTGCTCCCGTACGAGAGCACCGTCTGGCGGCATTGACCGTAGCGGCCCCATCGTCGCATTCTTCATTCCGACCCCTGTAAACCCAATTTTCACGAATTCACGCGCACGATTAACCTCACATATACAGATGCATACACACACAAGCTGACATCACGCGCCACTGTACCTAAGCTACCATCCAATCGCACTCTTTGTCGTTCCCGTTTCTGTTCTTCATCGATTACTGCGTGTACGAAGTCGCTTCAACAAGCTTTTGTTTCTTGTGCTTTACTGTTGCCTTTTCCCCTTCCCTCCGCCCACCTATCCCGCTGTCAACGTGTGCAATGTCTGCCGTTGAAATTGTCGATGATCTCGCCGGCACCACCGCCAGCGATGAGGGACAGCTCATCAAAGGCCTCTCGTGGTCACAGAGAGTTCAGGGGTACGTGCTGTGCCTGGCTCTGGGCCTGTTCGCGAGCTTCATGAGCTGGGTGGCGTTGGGCATGGGACACTACTGGAAGTACTCTGTACTCTCAACACTTGGCAGCATCACATCTTTGGTGGGCACAGTGGTACTTATGGGTCCGGAAGCGCAGCTGCGTTACATGATGGATGAGTACCGGCGCAGTGCGACGCTGTGCTACCTGATCGCTCTGGTGCTGTCGCTCGTTGTTGCCATCGCGACGCGCTCCTTCTTCTGGTGCATGGTATGTGGTGTTGTCCAATATATCGCTTTGGCGTGGTACTCCCTCTCGTACGTCCCGTACGGTCGCGAGACGGTCCTCATGTTTCTGTGTCGCAGCCAGCAGTAGTACCATCCCCATCTCTGTTTTCGCCGCGTGGCCAGCACATGCTTTTTACTGTGTTGCTCCTGTACTCATTTCCTGTTGCCATCGTCTCAACACCCCGTTTGTATTGATCGTTTCCTGAAAAACGAAACGCGGCACGGCCCAAAGTCACAACACGCAGATTCAGACAGTCTCACTTCCGGAACACCGTCATCTAGATCGCTGGCAGACGCGTTTTTTTTTGTTGTTTTTGACAGAAGCACGAGCAGCGTGACTCCGTCCATCCCACTCAGTGCGCGTGGCTGAGGATGCGGAGAATGGCACGTCGACCTTGGCGACACGCGTGCCTCATAGCGTGCTATGAGGGTGAATCCTCTTGCCGAACGCGTCAGATCGATATCCCAGCACGCTCACCACGCGATTGATAATAAATGGTCGTATACCCGTCTGAGTCTCTCCTCTACATGTCCCCAATTTCACTTCTCTCTACCTTTCCCTTTCCATAGCGACGCACCTCTACACACACACACACACAATAGCAACCAACGGTGGTACCAGGCTCTTAGAAGCTGAGCGCGAAACAACTAAAACACGGCAGCCCGATGCAGTCTAACCCAACGCTCGCCGGCCACTTTCTGAACCTTCACCGCACCCTCACGCGGCTAGGCTTTGACGGCTGGCACACGATCCGCGAGTGCGACGTGTTCGATGGCTGCCCGCACGTCTATGCGGTGTTCTTGCGTTTTATTTACAGCAGATTTCCATCTGCGACGGCACAGCTCTTGCGGAGCTACCCGTGGTTCATTATCGAGGACAACGCGATGCAGCTGGGTACGACATCGATCCGAGTGTTATCTGAGGCGTACAAGTGGGGCGCCGCCATCTCGGGCTTGCAATACGCGAAGCGCCAGTTCGCCGTCGCCAAGATCGCTCTCTGCCTCCAGCTCGTTCAGTGCCTGCGGCGCGACGAGGAGCGCCTCACCGTGCGGTGTTCCGTGGCGCCGCGTGTCCACCACAGCGCTGCAACGGGAACCCTGGCCGCACCCAAGAAGAGCACATCTCTTGCTGAGACTCTTGCCGCGGAAGAGCACGCCGTCATTCGCACACATCGAAGCCAACTCAATGCGATGCCTCGCACCTAATGGGCGAGAGGCGGCGGCGGGGAGCGCGCGAATACAGAGCTGTCGTGCTCGTTCCACCCACCTCTATCTTCGCTGACCTTGCGCCTGTGTTGTGCACATGTCCTCCATGCGCTTTTCGTGTGCGAGCCAAACGTCGAGCATGACACCGAAAGAGAGGGAACAACTGATAGATGCAGTCACAAGAAGCCCTTCATATGCGTTGTGGCTCGTGACTTTACAACTTAGATCACCACTCTACATTTTCTGTTTCCTAGAACCACCGTTGCAATGAATCCAACACCATCAAAACAGTAGCTGCGCGTCACTGAAATCGGTGCACACACGCGCACGCGTTCTTCTGTGGACTAATTTTCACTCTGCGCTCACACCCGCGTCCCTTCCTTCACAGGACGTGTGCTTCTGTGCGCGCTCTGCATTCAAGACCATCGTCACTCGCGTCTCTCTGGCGACCCCCCCCCCCCCACATTGCACGTGAGCCATTTGTGCCCTTCAGACACGTTCTTCTCATCCTTCAGCCGTCGCACCCCTCTTTCTCTCTCCTCCTCCTCCCTCACACAAGCGTTTCTGTCTTGTTGTCGACTGTACAGTACAAAATGCAATCACCTGACGGCTCCGTTGAGCCGAGAAGCCGAACGCAGAAGGCTGTGGAGGCTGCGCAGCGTGTCGCAGACGGGCAAAAGACATTCCGCAGCACGGAACCGCAGCGACAGACCTTCTTGGAGGGGCTCTACGCTGACTATGCCGAGCTCCATCGCCAAGCTGAAGATATTCAGGAGCGGAAGCAGCGGATGGAAGCGGATGGATTCAACAGCAACAACCGCGAGATCCACGCACTTTTGTTTGCGAATACCAGTACGAACGACGAAGCGCTTGGCGACTGGGACACGTGGGAGAGGGTGGACTCCGTGGTGAAGAAGTTCGCCTATGGACGATCTTCAGGCGCAGGCGATGCGACGCTTACCGAGAACCGCGCACTTCAGGCGCGCCTGGATACCTTGTTGCACACCACCGCGTCGCAACGAAAGAAGATTGCCTCACTCACGCGTAGCACGAAATCCGTGCAAGAGGAGCTCAAGGGTCTCTTGAACCTACTGCAAATGAAAGACCGCTCCATTCGCACGCTGACAAGCAAAACCAACACGCTCAACCTTCAAATCCGCCAACTAGAGCGCGAGTGCTCCCTGCTTCGCGGGGAGAAGAAGAAGCGGGAGGAGACTGAGCAGCTCTTCTCAGATGTGAAATACCTCATTGATGTGAATAAGCAGCTTGAAAACGAAAACGTTGATTTGCGCGCCAAGCTGCGCGCTGCGGCGACGCAACAACCTCAACCGTCTACCAAAGGCGCCCCTCATCAGACGACGCACGCGGCACCGGAAGCCACATCAACCGACAGTGATGACTCACTGGCGGCCAGCGAGCTCCCAACGTTCATGTCATTTGACCTCGACAGCGGCTACCTGCGAGGCGAAAACGATGACGACGGGCTGCACAGCCTGCGCGAGGTACTCAGCGATGACACAAAGCGCCGCGCCTACATCGCGTTCGAGGCTCCCATGACCGGCATGGTGATGGACGTGAAGCGCGCTCACGCGGCGTGGATGCGGCGTCTCGAAGCGGAGGTCGACAATGCCATGTGCGCGCTGGACTTTGACGCGGCAGCGATCACGAATGCGGGGCCGGATGTGCCGGGTGTGCACCGAAGCGGGTCGATGGAAAGCCTTGTCTTCAACCTGTCCACGGTTGATGGCGCGTTCACTGGATACGAAGGCTACAAGCGACCGTCGCTGCTCACGATTCCTCAGCAAGGCGTTCGCGTCACAGTGGCACCGACGGTCTCCACTACCACCACCACCATCACCACCACCACAGTGACATCGGCGGCCGTGAGTGGCCGAAGCGGCGTGAGAGGCGGTGGTGGTGGTGTGGCAATGAGTGGTGGTGTGTCAACGAGTGGTGGTGTGGCAACGAGTGGTGGTGTGGCAATGAGTGGTGGTGTGGCAACGAGTGGTGGTGTGGCAATGAGTGGTGGTGTGGCAACGAGTGCTGGTTACCCGCCCACCTCTCACACGGCTCATCACAGCCCCACCCACCAAGCCCCACAGGCCAGTGGCGGCGAGGTGCCATACAGGGTTTTACCACTAGACGATACCGCAGTCGCGCCGCACACGCGGCCTGTCAGTGACGGCGATCGCGCAGCCCCCGAGCCGGTGCGGGCCCCGCATTCATCACCACGGTCATCATCGCAGTCAGGCGTGGCAACGGCGGCAGGCCGTCGTGGTGACCCGCTCACAATGGCGGCGGCGGCGGAGGAGCGCGCAATGCCCACACTCACAGCCTCACATGCGTCAACAGCGAAAAGAATCCCTCTTTCTGCCGTCTCGCACCACATTGCTGTTGCCGGATCGGCTAGAGTGCCGCCGAGTGACTCTCGCGACTCTCGCGACTCTCGCATGGCTGCGGCTCGTAGCGATGGCACTGTGGGGGCGAGGGGAATACGTGCCTTGCAGCGCACGATACTCGACGTGGCCGAGTACTCACGTCGCGAGTGCCTCCGCCGTGAGGTGCTTCACGTGAACCAACTTCGTCGGCGGTTGGCAGAAGCACGTGCACAGCTGGATGACGCCAGCGCCAACCCGACCGCAACGAGGACGCCGCAGCGCGTAAGTGCGGCCGCCGTAGCTGCGGATGCGGCCTCCGCCACGGCCACCGTAGCGGCGGATGCGGCCTCCGCCAACGACGCTCCCCCCACTGAGGATGCTACCGCCCGTCTCGACGCCGAGGCCGAAGCGGAGACGCTTGCCGTCGATGGCGGTGATTCGACACCCGCGCAAGACGTGGCTGCGGCAAACGTGTCGACTCCGCTTCCGGAGGACGCTGTGAAGATGACGACATGTGACTTACCGTGTACAGTGCCGCTCAGTGACCACGCGGAGGTCGATAAAGGTGAGGGTGACCACAGACAGACAAGCACGAAGAGGAGTGCTTCGGCATCGCGCTCGGCGCGTACTGAGCACGGGGGCAACGCAGATGCAGCTGAGACCTACAGGAACAGCGTGTTTGCGGCAGCGTCGCGTGGCTGGCTGTCCGAAGTTCGTGATTTACGCCAGCACGTGACTACCACTCATGGTGAGTGTGAAGACCTCAGAGCAGAACTGCGCGCCTTCTTCGCCTTCATGGGCGATCTCTTGACTGAGATGGCCAACGCAGTGTCTGAGCGCGCAGCAGAGGAAGTCGCTGAGCGCAGGGCGAACGTCGACGCGCTCCGTGCCGTAGAGCACATGACCGATGACTTCGTCAGCAACGCAGTGGAGCAGCGCGTGCGCGAGACCCTTCTTGCCCAGCACAATCTCGTGTTGCCTGCCGCCAAGCCCATCACAGACGACATGCCAGACGACGAGTGGCTACAGCAGAAACTGCGTGCTTTGGCGTTGCAGACGGCCATGGAGCACATCCACGAATCGGAAGGCGGTCACACGGGCAAGCACGCAGAACATCGTGGCTACGCGCATAGTGAAATGAACCGATCAGCTCGTGACTCATCTCAGGGACCACCGTCCTTTGCCGAAGTACTCGCGTCCGGTCGGCTGGAGCAATCCGCTTTTTACCAAGATATTCTGTGTGGCATGCATGATAGTCCGCTCTCCGCGGCTTCGGTGTTGCGCGGGCAGGCACTGGAGGGGTGGATGGCGCCACAGTCCACACTGCCGTGGCAACGAGGCGACACAGCACTCGGCGCTGACCAGGATGGTGTCAGTGGCGACGTCAGCAGCCGTGCGGCACCGCGTTCTGAAGATGTAAGCGAGATGTGCCTACGTGGTTTGCCGCACCCCGCCACGACGGGGAGGGGGAGCGTACCCCACACACGTGTGGACGTCAATCGGGACACCGGCGCGCGGAATGCACACGATTACTTTCCTTCTGCGGACGCACGCCTTGACGGCCATCCGACTGAGCTCGCACCGCTGCACTCCGGCTCCCCATTCGTCTTGCAGGGCCAACGAATCAAACCAACGCGGGGTTCACAGGCTCCTCATCCGCAGGCCAATCAGTGGTACTACTATGCTCACGGTACCACGGACGCCGATAGCGCATCTGCCGAGCGGGAGGCGAAGCACAGACAACTGCTTAACCGGTACCGCAACCAGAAGGTCTCGCGCAACGTGCTTCAACTGCTGCGTGAGCTCCAGCCACGTCGCGTGCCTGGTGCCGAGATTCAGCCTGATGTGTACCGGTACCGAATCACGACAGCAATGGAGCGTGCGATGAAGGAGGCGAAGGCACGTCGTGACACCGCGATGCAACACCTCTTCACACCACAGTTCGATGCGTACGTGGCGCGTTTTGTCATGCCCATCGCGTCTGCTGCGGCCCAGGCGAAGCGGCTCGTTGGTGGGCGTGGTGGTGGTGGTGGTGGCCCTGGAAGCAAAGAGGCGGCTCTCGTGTCGGCAGTGCAGGCGCTGCGCGTTCAGGAGCGGGATCGGCGGCGGGCTCAGACGAAACTTGTATTCACGCGCGTCGCCACCAACATCCGCACGCGCCAGCTGCTGCAGAAGCAGCCACGCAACGTGGAAAAAGGCAATGCCTTCACGACATACGTCGCCATCCTATACGAACGATGGCGCCAGCAGCTCAACCTGCAGGCCCAGCAAAACGCACGAGCACAGGATGCGGAGAGACTGCAGCTTCTCCGTCTTGCTGGCATATGCCACGAGTCCCCCTCGCTGTCCGCACCGTCTCTGCCGTTGCTCTCCACGCCACATCAAAGGTTACCTTCTCTCTCACCGGCATCGGCAGCCGCTGCGCTACCTGGTGGAGGAAGTGCGTCAGCCAGAACACCGTACCCGTCTCCACGCGCTCTGGGATCGAGCAGCTCCCATTTTAAAGGGGCGTCGTTCCACCCCACGAAAAAGAGATGACATGTGCGGCTATCCTTTACCTACTAGCATTGCTTCCTCTCATCTTACGATTTGTATGCACACCCAAAACGTGACTAGTCACACCAGCAACGTCGGTGTACCCCCCCCCCCCACACACACATACACACAATGTCCTGATACTCAGCACCGCTCGAGAGCCGTGATCCATTCCCCCGTATCCGTTCAGATTTATCTACTCTTGTCTCTACCAATACTCATCATCTCCTTCTCTCCCCATTCCTCACGATACGGCAACTCAGCCCACTGCGCTCACGTGTGCTGCTTTTTTATTTTCTGTTTACAAGACCGGCTTCCCCCACTGTTCCGCTCTATCGCCCATCGTAAAGAGGCACACCGATTACAGGCCGGCCAAGCTCCCATGTCAGACCAACCTGCCGATGCGACGGTGAAGGTCCTCTTGATCGGGGACAGCGGTGTCGGAAAGTCGTCCCTGCTCATGTCCTTCACCTCGGGCACCTTCGATGCTGACATCAGCGCGACGATCGGCATTGACTTCAAGACCAAGAAAGTTGAAGTCATCAGCGCCGACTCTGGCGACCGCAAGTTCATCAACTTGCAGCTGTGGGACACCGCCGGACAGGAGCGCTTTCGCACACTCACCAGCTCCTACTACCGTGGCGCCAAGGCGGTCGTGCTCGTGTACGACGTGAATGAACCCCAGTCGTTTCTCGGCCTGACAAAGTGGCTTGATGAGGCCACAAGCTACTGCTGCAAAGGCACATCTGACAACAGTGTGGTTTTCTTGCTGATTGGCAACAAGACCGACCTGTGCAGCTCAGAGGATGCGATGCCCGTGAGTAAGGAGACTGCGCAAGCGTTCGCCCAGCAACACCACATGCTCTTTTCACTCACTTCCGCGCGTACTCGACGCGGCGTCGCGGAGGCGTTTGATGAGGTGGCGCGTACCGTGTACGACAGTGGCGAATTTGATGGCGTCGCGGACAAGAACACCCGCTGCCTTGGGGAAAGCAACCATCAGGGAGGCGGCGGTGGCTGCTGCTAATGTCTACGGCTCTTTCTGTATATTGATTTTAGTACGCACAACAACAACAACGACAACAGCAACAACAGGTCACGGTTTTCCGAGAAGGTTTCTCTCTCCCTCTATACCTTGTTTTCTTGAGGTCTACCTTGTCTACGCGCGTTTGGATAATGAGCGAACCGCTGAGCATCAATCCGTAGCATCGGGACGTGTGTGCAGGCCTCTTTTTCGTGTTGTCCGCGCACCGGCTGGTCTTTTTCCACATCCCATTTCCCCTGCGCTCTCTCCCTCTTTCTCTCTCTCTCACCGTCGCGAGCGCACGCTCGCACAGATTTTCACATTCCGTGTGCAGCATCACTTCTTTTGTTTTTGGAGCTGCCATGTCTGGCATGGAGGAGCGGGCGAAGCAATTTCGCACTGCGGCGGAGTCACAGCTCAAAGGGGATGCCCTTGTCAAAGAGATCAGCACGCTTCGCCGGTTCCTGTTCCGCAACCAAGAGTACAGGTTTACAAAATCTGCTCAAATGTCACTTTACATGGCAGTCGTAGCGCACCACGCCAACACAGCGTCCTCTGAGAGCATCAACCAAGAAGCACCCATCGTGAAGCTTCTGGACGACGCTCTCAAAATGCCCTTCACTGTGTTCACGTCTGCGCAGAAAGATAAACTACTCGCACTGTACTGGGGTGTGCTTGGTGAGGCCGCCAAACTGGACGGAGCGGCGTCGTCGGCGTCTCTGCCTGCACGGACAACATCGCTCATCCTGATGGATATTGAACGTGGTGAACCTTCCAAATTGGTCCTCATGCACGAAGACGGAACAGAGTATGCGACGCCCGTTGTCGCGCCGTCAGGCGATGACTTGGCGCTGATCCAGGACGCCTTCGATCAGGGTAGAGAGGTGCGAGTGACTGTTCGCACGGTCGGTGAGGACGATGTGCCGACTGTCGTCGATGTGGACGTTATTGAGGACGTCAACTGACTTCTCGTCGTCGAGGCGTGGTTCGACATTTTTTATTTTCGGCTTTGTGTTCATGCCATCCCTGGTTTAACCCTCAAATTCTGTCTCGTTCACAGTTACACTGATGCGTACTTTCCCTTTTATCTCCGTTCCGGCACGCCTGTCAGCCAAGCAACTTCTCTTCGCTAGTGTTGAGCCAAAATTTGTATTGCTGTGCGCTGCGGTGTACACCACGCTTTCCCCTGTGCTCTACTCCATTTTGATCTCTGCGCAGCCATCTCATCACGTCGTCTCTTCTGGTCATCCCTCTCTCCGTATGGTCTCACTCAAGGCACACGTCTTTTGCATCCGCAATGGGCTACCGTGCTGTGGCCGCTTGGCTTTTGTAGGATACCGATCCCAGTACCTTGTTTGTCACTGTCCACCGAAGGGGCGAATGCGCTGGCTGTCTCACTGTCCCTTCTCCGCACTGACCCTGCTTCTGTCCGCTTTGTGTGGCTCGTCGCGCTGCCTTGGCGTGTGTTCTCCAAGGCCCGTTTCGCGTACCGTTTGACGCTGCTTACCCCTCGCAACCCCCGGTGCCGCTAAGTGGAAATCGGGTCGCTTTTGTTTCCCCGCTTTTCTGCGGCCGTTGCGTTTGCTTCTTGTCCGGCGGTCTCGTTTCGTCGTTTTCCCTGCCCTTCCGCTCCGCTTCCGCCACCCTTTCCCGCTCTCCGCGCCTCCCTCCTGGCCAGGCGGCGCGTCCTCGTTGGGGGAGTAGGTAGGGTTGGGCCAGGGGGCAGGGGCGCTGGGCGGCCGCCGACCCGCACCCAGCAGCGCACAGGACGGGGCGGCGCGGCCCGCCCGCGAGACGCAAACCGCAGCCGCGGCGCGCGACGCAAGACAACCCCATGAAAGGCCGGGCAGCGGCGCTGAGTGCATACGGCAGTTTGCCACTCTCCGTGACGCGCAGGCGCTTCTACAACCGCGCGAAGTCCTTGTCCCTCACACAGGACGAGGCCATGCTGGGCAGCTACGTGTGCCTCAGCAACAGCGCGGAGTTCGGTATCAAGGTGCACAGCTGGCTGATCTACGAGAGGACAGCGGAGACATGAAGGGACACACTGCCCTGACCACGGAACTCGTCGATAACATGCGACGCATTGAGGAGGAGAAGAAGGAGCCATGGCGTGTGGAGGCCGCCGAATGCAGGAAGAAGACAGCCGAGATGAATCTCATGTCTTACCAGGAGACCACAGCGAGGGAGCTCCAAAAGTCCTTCGAAGAACGGGTCATTCAGAAGCTGCCTATCACGCCCGACATGGTTTACGTCCTTCACTACCTCCTGTACACAGAAAAGCCGGTCAACGGCCAGAATTACCTCGCACATCAACTTCTCAACGTGAACCCGTCCGAACGCCTGAGGCTTCACAACTGGCAGGTCTTTGAGCTGATGCCACAGCCTCACAAGGAGGTCATCGCGAAGGCCATCGCCTCAGGAAGGCTTCACTACCCGCTGTTCCCCTGTGCCTCACTCTTCGAGTGGAACCGCACCATCTCCAACGAGGTGCTACAGGAAATCCAGGGAGCGGGATCGGATCACGGTGGTGAGAAGACATCGTACGCACAGCAGATATTTGGTACCGCCAAGACACAGGAGGCACTCCTAGGAGCGGGCCCACAGACATCGGTGCCTATCTACGCGGATGGCAACACGCAGCCCGTCGGTCACGCTGACACGACACAAATCAGCGACGGGATGACGGAGTTGTATAGATTGATCACACAGGTGGGTCAACAGAACAATACGCTCCGCACACAGGCGCTGGCACATCAGAAAAAGATCAAGGCCTTGGATGAGCAACTCCAGAGCCTGAACGCCCACAGCAGCGCCGCCAGCCGCAACTTTGCTCCACGTGGACGAGGAGCCCGGGGAGGTCGCGGAGGGGGCCGTGGCACGTTTGGTCGCGGTCGTGGAAATAGCTACAACAGTGGCTACTACCGCGGCGGCGAGCCGGAGTATGAACAGTACGATGACACGTACGACACCCCAAAAAACGCGTAGGGTGCTTTCTGAGGAACGTGGAAATCCTCGGGGGCACCATGCTCCATGGCAAAACGTCGAACATCGAGCTCGACATTATTTCGAAGACGTACCTACCACATGACCATATCATGTCTTGTGACGCTATAGCCCGCCATGAAGAACGCTCATTGCGCGGCCTGGCTGAACGGGTGCGTAGGCATCGTTACATGTATTTACCGATATTCACGCGGTCGCACTGGATTGCGGCATATGTGACGGCACCCAAGGGTGGCTGTCACGACAAAGACACCAATAAGGCAATGAACGTCGACATTTACGACTCCGCTCCATCCTTTCCGGTGACCCGTGATATCAACCGCATGTTTGCTCCATACAAGGAGCAGTACACACTCAATTTCGTACACCACGCGCCACGCCAACAGCGAGGCAGCGAGGACTGCGGCCTCTTTATGGTCATGGCATTCCTTGTCATTGAACTGAAGGCGCAGCGCCTAGTGACAGCACCGGAGACCCTCCCACGCGCATTGCGGATCCTCTTTGCGCACATCATCGAACTACCGGAGGGTCAACGGCCAACACGCGAATCACTCTACGGCGTGTTACGGCAACTGTTACAAGAGCCAAGCGACGACAAACGTCAGCACATCGTGAAGACCTACACGAAAGGACTACGGAACGCAAAGACAACGCGACCGCGGCAGACAGAACTGCAGGGCGGCGCTCGCAAGAAAAAACCCACGTACACGAAGGGCGAGCTCTTGGCTGCCCGCATGCGACAGAAGAAGAACGAAGAGGACATGACGGAAGACGACACGCGATCTCCCGCACGTGATCCCTTCCTCGATGCATTTGAAAACGAAGAAGAGCCACTCCCTCCACGGCACAGCCAAAGGCGCCGTGTGGAAGCCACAAGGGCAACAAGTGTGCGGGGCAGTCACAACGCCCGCACAGTCCACACCTTGGAGACAGCATCGTCCGACGACAGCGACGAACTGGATTCCAACGAAGAGGCGGAGCTCAATGAATTGGACATGAACTCCTCCACCACGATGACAGATGAGGGACAGACCACAGCTGCTCCCCGAGGACCATTCAAACGACATGTGTTGACAATCGACCACCACGTCCAACAGGTCCTCAACCGCGCGTCGCGCGAGCTACAGATTATTCAAGCACGGAGGATATCCTACATCCTGGCCGCGATGGCACTCCTATCGGTAGGGAAGGGCGACCAGAAGCAGCTACGCGCACAGTCCATGACCAACTACAGGACCAAGCAAGGCTTCCCTGTGAAGCGCGAGCTCAGCCCCGAGGCCGTGTTTGATGCACACGGCGTCGTCCACTTCCGACTCTACCTCAACGCACAGCTTCCGACCAACAAGCAGTACCGCGCCGAAGACGCCGACGGCAACATCCGTGAGGCAGGCGTCTACATGAAGCCCGCAAACGAGAAGACGATGCTCACGACCAAGGAGAGTCGCGACAGGCTGGCGGCACTGTACGTGAGGAGTCTTGATGGACTGCCTATGCCAACCATGTTGTACTTCAACAAGCAGCGATATAGGTTCCGGCTGGGTGCTGAGCTGACCCAGAGTCGTGAGGAGGCCCATGGAGACACCACTGTGTGGCACTACTACCCTACTGCCGATGCCACCAAGTCTGAGTGGGGCGTCTACCTACCAGCCCGGTGGCAGACGTACGGAGCACTGAAGTCCTGGGAGTCTGGGGCCACAGAGAAGGGCCGGCAGAAGCAGCAGGCCGCCAGACCGACCCAGAAGAAGAAGAAGACAAGGAGACCAGCGGTCAACGAGGAAGACCAGTACGGCGAGGACGACGACGAGGACCTCAGCAGCGTCAGCGAAGACAGCGAGGCGGCACTCGATGGTGTCCTCTACGACAGACCCGAGTATGTCCTTCGGGAAATGGCACGTCCCTGTTTAAACGTGCCGGGCAGGTCGGATCAACCGACTCTAGGGGGTTCCCCGTCCTGCCCACGAAACTGGTATCTCTTCCACGACAAACCCCCACACGTGTCCTTGGCTGCGTGGCGCGCCAAGACCAGATCCACACGAAGGCGCCACATCAACTGGCTGCAGCAGATAAAAACAATGCCAAGCGAGCTGCTCCAGTATCACAGCCTGGCATCCGCTCTGCTGGAGCTCGTGTTCAGGACGTACAGGCACTCGACGCCGACGTTCAATACCATCGCCACGACCATGGCGTTAATCGCAGGAGCGCTGAAGGACCTGCCACTGTACTCGCGCGAGACGACCGGGATCGATCTCAGCAGCGACGTCGAGTGGACCGCCGCGTTACGCACCATCAAGAAGTGCGGCCAACGCCAGGAGTCCCACGCACCCCCACCACTGTCAGAGGACAACTACCTCAAGGCACGTGGGCTGCTGCGGCACAAGAGCCCGCTCGCAGACCTACTGCTGACTCTGCTGTGGAACTGCGCGGCACGCAGGGGCGACATCACGAACCTGCTCGTGTCGGACATCCAGCTGTGGAACAACTCCTCATTGCCGCCACCACACGCCCCACCAATCACGATCAACGCCGAGGGGGCCGAGAGACGGTTGTACATCCTGGTGTGGATGGCGCGAGGCAAGGGGTCCAACTTCCGGACACCGTACAACGTGATAGCGACGCTGTCGCAAGAGGACGCGTCCACCCTCCTGAAGCACATGCAGGCTCGCAGCGGCAGTTCCGCCACCAAGAAGGACAAGCCAAAGAAGATGCTTTTGTTTACGAGAAGGGACGCTATGTTCTTGTGCAAAACCATCCGGACGGTGCTCAAGTCCCTGGATCCACGCATGGCGCTTGGATCGATCCGCAAAGGTGCCATCCGGTACTGCGCACGCAAGGGCATGAGCCGCGACGCACTACGAATGATGACGGGCCACACCACGGACAAGACGCTCAACCACTACTTGGGCGTTGGCCAGCGGATAACCGAGGCCGAGATGAGAGACCCGGTCGGCGAGGACAGCGCAAACGACCGTCCCCACGGGTCCCAGTAGACAACTTCCTCGGCTCCTCCGCACCGTCTGCACGCGAGCTGGAGCTCCGTGACAGCGACATCTACCGGCTGATCAAGCAGCTACAGAACGAGGTGTACGAGGAACGGCCAGACGACACACGCCTGTGGCCCCTCCACCTGAAGGATACGACCCCACTGGACATTGAAGCTGTCCGCAGGCTGGGGACTGCACACACGAAAAGCATGGAATTTCTAGAGAGTACTCTTCCGTACATTGGGGTGGGCGATGGACCTAGCCCGTTCCCCCTGCCACACGTCCTACAGACTTCACGGACAATCAAGACCACAAAGCTGACGCCGGCTGACCTACAGAGAGCGGTGTCTATGGGTAAATTCGAGCTATGCCTGGACGAAGAGACAGGTGAGCCGCTGACTCACTTTCGACATGGTGTCCTCCCGCCGCACTACAACGGCGTGAACGTGTTCACGGTGCCCGAGATGAAGGGCAGACGGCGGCTCATCACTGAGCCGCACCTGAACGCAATCATGGACAAGGACGCGCTGCCACGTGTGGCATACCCGACACGTCTCGGTCGCCGGCAGTCCCTGCGGGAGGCAAAGTACATGCTGCAAATCGACTTTGAAGCGTACTACGACTCCATCCCTCTGCCGGAAGCCCAAAGGAACAAGTACGTGTTCCGAACTGGCGGCAAGTACTACCGGCTGAGGACGCTGCCGACCGGCGCGCGCTGGAGCGTGGCGGTTGGCCAGGCGGTCACATCAGTGATCGTGGATATAGACACACCTGTGATCATCCACACACTGATCGACAATATCCTGGTAGCGGCCGCGGCAGGGCAGGAAGCGGAGTTCCTCAAGGCAGTGAGGACAATTCTCGAGCGAATTAGGACTGCCAACCTTCTCACCTCTCCGGACAGAGAGGAACTGTTGGGCAGCTCGGACGATAGCCTTCTACGGATGGCTCAGGAGGACAATGTGTTCCTCGGTGAAGAGTACCATTGGACCGGTACACAGCGTGTGGTGCGCAACTCCATCAAAACGGTGGCCAAGCTGATGCTGAGCACACAGGACCCGGAGCGCCTGTTCACACGGCGCAGCTTTGTGTCTGCCGTGTCGCTGGTGTGCTATGCGATGCACACCACGAAACGAAACCCCGCGGGGCTGTTCCGCCTACTCCGTGCGTACAGGAAGGTACATCGTGATGCCGCGACAAATGGTAACGCTTGGGACGTGACCATGCCGGACATCCGACCGCACACGAGGGCGGCACTGGCAGAGATTGGCGCCGCGCTTGCGCAGAACGATTGGTGGGAGATTGACAGACCACGCAAGCCCACGTACGAGGACGCGTCCTACGACTATGTGATCTTCACCGACGCCTCCCGCCAAGGATGGGGGGCCATTGTCCAGGACCAGCACACAGGTGCCATCACCACCTACCAACAGCGGTTCGTCGACCTACGCGGTCCAGGAGCGAGACAGACGCCACGACTAGGCACGCAACAGAATAGGGACCCAGTGCATCCCAGCAATGACGAGAGCGACAGCGACGAGGATGCGTACAGTGATGAGGACGATAACGAGCCCGCCGACTACATATTAGACCCGTCTGCGGCCGCCGAGCGTGACATACGGAACATGAGAGCCGCACACCCGATCCGCAACCGGTACGGCTTTTTCTATGCCCGGTTCTCGGCACACGCGGAACCAAAGGCAGCCCAGGCTATTCTTCAGCTGCTGCGCAAGGACGGTCTGTTGGAGGACAACAAGCGTGTGGCCCTTGTCACGGACCACTACGCCATCGCGCACGCCCAGAAGCGCACCAACGGCTTCGGCGGCATCGGCAGAGGCTACGCACTCAACAAGCTCTTTGAGACGGCGTATGACATGTGGTACGAACACGGTATCGAGATTGTGTTCTTTTATGTGAAAGGTACGTCGAACCCAGCCGACTACCTGTCACGGCACTTTGGGGTACAGAAGCAGGAAGCGATCCACGGCGGCTACAACCCCGTCGAGGTTGTGCGCGGCTCTGTGACGAGCCGGGACATCAGCAAGCGCACAGACGGACGAGGCCTGCCACGACTGGCCGAGACCATGTGCCCCGTGGTGGAGGACTTGCGCTTTGGTGGCAAGAAGGCTGCCAAGCCCAATGCTGCAGGAGAAGATGGGGGCGAAGCCCCATAGGGGTGTGGACTAGCCGGACGCGACAAGGGAACAGCGCGACAGACGCGCGGATAACTGTGGGGTATTTTACTGTCCATAGTAAGTTTCCAGAAACAAGCAAGGCGAGAAAAGTCACACCTTTGAGCACCTTGTGCCGTGCCCTGCGGTATACGAGGTAAAGCCCAGTGGGCGGAGCTAAAATGATGACCACATCACCCTGAGTGGCATTTTACGACACACACGCCATTTTACCTCTCTTCCCTTCCTCCTCCTCTCTTCTCGTCTGCAAGACGAGCTCTCTCTCAAGTTGATTTAGTACGCCAGTACCGACGTGACAGTGGGGCCGCCCAGTGGCTCGCATCGCGTCTGCGTGCGCGGATTGGCTTTCAACTTTTGACGGGAGAGGAATAAAGGTGAACAAGACTGTCACCAGGAGTGGACCGTGGCCAAGACCTGCAAAAAGTTCTACGGTTTTGGGCCGAATGGGAACAGAGAAAAAGATCGCCCTTGGCGGGACTCGAACAGACCAAAAAATGTATACACTGGATGTCTGAAACGAAAGAAATGGAAAATGGAAAAAAGTACCGGTCCGCCGGATTCGAACCCGCGACCGTGGGTGTTTCCCTAGAAAGCGACCCAAAATGGGGGGAACGCCTCCCTAACACCAAATGACCCAATTCGTTCGTTTCCCTCTCTCTATACGTACGTTTCACACGACGATTCTTTGTTATGCCTCGATAAATCTTCTGCTGGCACTAATAAAGAATAATTAATAAAGAAAATTTCACCAGGAAAGTTTTTCGCTCCCACCAACCCGCCCTTGTCTCTTCAAGACACACTTATGGTAAAGCGGTCGGCAAATTCTTCATACCTCCCTGGGAGTGGGGAACATTGTTTTGTGAAACGGCACGCATTGATTGTGCCTTCTTCCTTCTTCCTGTTTTTGGTTTCAAGCAAGCTCAGCGCATCAGATCTGTACCCAGCCATGTTGTACTCCCCAGGCTGCGGCAGACGAGCGACTGAGCAACCATTCTTCGTTTCCGTACCTTGTTTTCCTTTTTTCCACGTGTTTTATCCTGATTAATTGTTTTCAATCTGTCCAAGCAGTGTTCATGAACGTAGGGTCAGTCCCAGCCCCTCAGAATCGATGACTGACCCGGCGGGAACTTTCAACGTTCTTCTTTTTGTTTCTTTTTGTTTTTTAACCTTTTCTGATTTGAGCCTCGTGTTGGGTTTTATCAGTGTTCTGGTTTCCGTGAGCCGGTTCGGGTAGCGTGCGCACATATCCATCACGCCGTATCCGCAGCCCGTTGATCCACTCTCGCGTTCTGAGGTGGCGACGACTATTGTTATCTGGCTGTTTCTCCACAAATAACCGTGCTGATCGGTTTTTCTTCCGGACACTGACTTTTTACCGACCGACTCCTCGATCTAACCCATCACGTTTTTAGCCGTTCTTTTGTTTCCTTCGGGTTGCTGTTTGACAGCGGCAATGGGCATCCATTGTCACCCATTCAAAGAGTAGTATTCCATTTGGCGACGTGGGGGTATTTTACTGTCCATAGTAAGTTTCCAGAAACAAGCAAGGCGAGAAAAGTCACACCTTTGAGCACCTTGTGCC
>JASAOL010000510.1:0-71774 GCA_030849045.1 Wallacemonas rigidus
TGATGTGGTTCAGCAGCTGGTTGATACGATGAGACATGGTGTCAGAGTGCTCACGTGAGAAAGGCCGACAGAGATGCGTACGATGGCACGAAAAAGAGGTTTTATGGCGAGTTGGAGGCGATATGAGTTCTGTCGTGCACGACGCATCGTGTTGCGGTGTCCGCGCCAGAGAAAGGGATGCGTGCGGCAGTTCGGGACGGCGACGGGAAAGGAGAGAGAGAGGAAGTGGTAGATGTGTGTGTGTGTGTATGGATGGGTGGGTCTGTGCGTATCTCAAGCAGGTCTGGGAAATTAGTGCGCCGAAAAGCAGCCTCAGCAGCACGGACGTGGCCACTGCGCTGAGGGCAGTTTTTCACTGTCCATGGCCATGCCAACACACGCATGCTCGCACAGACATGTGGACGAGCGACGGGTCTCGTAAAGAGAAGGAGCGAGAAAGGCAGACATGACTCACCAGTCTGCTTTTCGACAGTTGATTGTTTCGCTGTTTCACTGTTTCGTCGTTCTTTTTTTTCTTTTCACCTCTCTACTCGTCTGCACGTCTCACGTGGCATTCACAGCAACCGCTGCAGGGCCGTATAAAGGTCTCCCTCTGAAGAGCGCTTCGCAGCCTCTGTGAGCGCGACACGCGATCGCTGGTAGAGTAGCTGCTGCACAGTGGCCCGTCGTTCAGCCGCGCTCGTGTCCACAGCTGTCGATTGTGTTGGTTCCAACAAGTAGAAGGCGCCAAGCAGAGGCGCGAGTTCTGCGCATGACGTCAACGCGCCGGCTTCTCCGCCCTGGCGTTGGCGATCTTTCTTTTCGGACGCGCCGGGTGCCGTAAGTACGTGTCGGAACGGCGCGGGCAGCGGATCATCGGGCGCGCTCACGAGCGCATCGCTCCACTCACTGGACGCGCCGCGGAGTGCCGTGCTGGGCAGTGTGCGACGTGCACATTTCAGCTCATCATCGAGGCGTGCGAGGAAACCGGACGTGTTGGCCACGCCGCCAAACACCCACACTTTGTGTAGTAGTGTGTGCCGTAACAAAGGCAGTTGCTGTAGTAAGCCGCGCTCGAATATACCATGTGTGATGGCCTGCACGAGTCCCATCTCCGTCACCCCCACATCCGCTGGGCAGAAGAGTAGCTCAGGTATCAAAAACGCCTCCTGCGCGAGACGTACGCACTGCAGAGAGGCGGCCTCCACAAAGACGCTGCCAGCGGTGTTTTCATGGCCCGCAGGCGTGGACGATGACGACGACGAGAGGGCTGTCTCTGACGGTTCGTGCGAACGAAGACGCACGCGCGAGGGAAGTTCCTTCTCGGTGCACCCGAGTGGAAGCAGCGCTGGTATCGTTGGGAGGTAGTACAACACGGTAGGGATGGGCCGCTTGCCTTTTTCCGACGACAAGGATGCCGTCGCGAGTCGCGGCCGCCACATGCGTCCATCCTTGTCGTCCTCGGCACGCGCGACGTAGCAGCAGCGTTCACGGACGTGGTTGATCAGCCAGCCATCCTCGAGGACGTTCACTTGTGCGAAGGAGAGGTGCTCCTTCAGGCGGTTGGTGAGCAGCTTACCGCCCACGCTCAGCCGCACAATTGACGCGCACACGGGCAGGCCGTCAATGTACGGTACGACCGTCGTTCCTGAGAAGCCGACGTCGACCACGATTGCCGTCCCTGTCAGGTTCGCCGCACACAATCCAGGTTGGGACGCAGGCTCTTGACGGGCTCGCTTCCGCTCTTTGGTCGCAGAGGTCAGCTGCTTGTCATCGTCGAGGGGGTGCGGCCGCAGCGTGCGCGAGAGGAGCGTGAGGAAGTGGCTGCTGACGACTGTGACGGCCGCAAAGTGGAAGCGGGATGAGACGAGCACGTACAGGAGGGCAGACACGGGCTTCGGCGTGGCAAACGGGACGGTCAGCACAAGCTCAACGCCCCGCTCGTCATCCACACCAAGGCGCTGCAGAACGTACTCCCAGACGTGGGCCTGGAGTACCGCGTCGACGATGAAGCCGCGATCGGTGGGACGGCGCACCATGAAGCCGTGGTAGTGCGGCAGCGTGAGCAGCTGCTCGCCTACGATGCCACGCCCCGCGTACGCCGCGGCACCGACGCAGTTGGGCACAACAACGAGTCGCACCGCCTGTCCGGGCTGCACGAGCATCGCCTTAATGTGAGACCCACCGTTATCCACAACCAGCACTGTGCGTGCAGCATAAGGCAGTCCTGGGGTGGTGGCCTCCGCGGCAACGCTCTCAGCCGGGGTGGAGTCAGCGCTGCCTGGTGCCGGCATTGGTTTTTTGGGCGACCCCATCGAAAACGATGTGTCAGGATGTTTGCGTGTGGACTGGCGCGTGCCACACGATTCGCTCAGCCGGGAAGCGACACACACACCAACGTGAGAGAATGCACTTCTGTACTGTCGACGAGAGCCGGAGACCCAGTCAAAGAGAGAGAGAGAGATGTGGAGAGGTGAGAGGAGGGACCCGTAATGACAGAAAACGGATGTACACGCACTCAACCCGCCCCCCCCCCCACACACACTCGTTGTCGTGATGAGTACGGTGAGGTGGGCAGCAGATGCGCATTCACGCGCGTGTGCGGGCGGTGCGAGTTTGTGTGAAGGCGCCGTCGAATGTTTTTTTTTCTTCTGTAGGGTATTCGTGTTGCCACTGGCTGGCTGTGCTTACATCAGCCGCAGTTTCAGCTAGGGACTGGAATACGACCTAGCATCATTCTTTACATTTAGTTCTTCTCGTGCGTGCACAACAAAGCCGGCGTGAATCAATAAGTGCGCCAAAAGACGCCCAAGCAAGACAAAAGCAAAGCGCAGAACAAGGTGATACAATGCACTGTATTTACATCGATCGTGTGGTCATCCGGTCAGGATGCGAGAGGATGTGCGGCCATCAACATGGTCACGAGGTCATCGATGCTGATCTGATTCTCATCATCCTTCTCCACATCGGCGATGACAGCGTCGGCCTCATCGTGAGTAAGCTTCATCCCCAGGTTGACAATAATGTGGCGAAGCTCCGCAGAGGTGAGGTAGCCGTCGTTGTTTTCATCGAGGACCTTGAAGGCTTCGCGCAACTCCTCCGCTGTGGTGCGCCTGTCATAGAGCGAATCCATCACAGACACCACACGGTCCCTGCTGACTCGGCCGGCGCCTTCGGGGTCGACGAGACCACGTAGCCCTGCCACCTCCGCATCGGTTGGGTAGAGCCCCACTGCACGCAGAAGTTCACCGAGGTCGTCAATCGCGATGAAGCCATCAGAGTCGCGATCGAAGAGAAGAAAATGGAGTGTGCACTGTTGGCGCTGAGCCTCAGTCAGAGGCATAGCGTACCAGCTGAGGTTGAAGTTGTGTACTCTTCTTATTTCTTTTTCCGCAGCCGTCGCTTCCAACAAGTGATTCGTTGAATGAACACAAATGAACACACAGAAGTGAACGAGGTAAATAAGAGGGTGCGAAGAAGATCAGGAGAGAGGGGAAGGGGGAGCTGCGAACACATTCGCAGGCGTCGCCGTGACGGTAAACAACACAGTTCGCGACCACATCCTCAGACGCGCACACGTTGTCTTACGTAATAATAGGCGAGCTTCAAAGAACACGAATTTCGCGTTCGGCCAGATTTGTCGCCATCATCATTGTCGTTGTTGTTGTTCTTTTCGTCGTAGAGACGCAGATATGTACACGCTGTCGGAGCTGTGGCTCCTCGATAGTCGCCACTCTTCTCATGCATGCGCCGAAAAGGCATAAGAAGAAATCAACAAAAAAAAAAAGGAGAGATCTTCGACACGTAGGCACGTACTCTCTCAGAAGGGTCGTGAGAGGAGGCCCAAACACTGCTCTGCGAGTCGAACGGCGCGCTGTGTCTTCTGCACCTCGCGCGCGTCCACATCGGAGCCATCGTGAGTGCGATAGAAATCAATCATGTGACCCACAAGCTGCGGCACACTCAGCGTCCGCATGGTACCAAGCACGTCGGCAGCCTTGTCTGACGGCGAGAACAGCACATCGGATGCCTGCAGTTTGATCTTCGTTGTAGCCGCGATTTCAGCCGCGACGGATGTGGCGTGCGCAGGCGCCGCACTGGGGGGAAGTGTGTTCGGTGGCAGCGGATAGAGCTGATACGCGGCGAAGGGACCGTCCAGCTTGGCCAGCGAATCGGCCCCACCCGCCGATGCGCGGGCCAGCGACAGCACAAGCGCCAGCAGCAGCGTCTGCTGCTCTACTCCACCCGTCGCCAGCAGCGCATCACGCACGACACGAATGAGCTGCCGTGCTTGCAGCGCCTGTAGCCACGGCACACAGTAACCAATCGTCTCTGCACACACAGCAAACACGTCAGGTACACGCCGTGACGTTTGGAAGCAGTCCACCACAACACCATACGCCCCGATGGCCACAAGCCGCAGACGGTTCTCAGGGTGACGCGCACAGGCAAGAAAGACGCGGCAAACGGCTCGTTTGAGCATCAAGTGGTGTCTGTGCTGGCGTGCCAGCGCCACTAGCATCGGCAGCACCACACCAACATGCGTCACAAGGACCGCCGTCGGCACCGCACGGGATTTGATCTCGTCGCGCGGCTCACCCCCTGTGTCGTCGTCTCGCGTCGTGCGCGCGTCCAGATCCATCTCGCACTCGGGTACCTGCACGAGGGCGGCTAGAAAATCTGCCACAGCGATGGCGACGGCACTGCGGTGGGACTGAACACGCGACAGGTTGAGCACCTCGCTGACCATGCCTTCGCGTAACGCAGCCTCCGCCGCTCCGGGAAACGCCGTTAGCGCTGTCGCCACCGCCAGCGCTGGGAGGACGACGCTCACCACGCCACCGTGGCGTTTCAACACGGCGGTGAGATCGGCCACGAACGCAGCCACAGCCGTGCGGGTGCGCGATGACATACTGCCGATGTCGCTGCCCTCCTCGCGACAGCCGTGACGTGCGGCCACCTCGCGCAGCAGCTCCGAGCAGCTCTGCGGGTGTCGGAGCATTTCTTGCACGCAGCACAAGACAGCCGCCAGGATGCGCGGACGCTCACATGCGAGACACGCGACGACCACGTGCGGTGCCCCGACCTCCGCTAGCTGACTGGGCAGATCGACAAACGTACTGCCCTCCTCCACCGCCCAGGAGTAGACCTGATCGAGTAGCTCACACACGTGCACAATCAAGTCAAGCGCATCGGCGGCCACGGGACGCACCGCAAAACTGTCTTCCGTGATCGTCGAGGAGGTCGAAACGAGAAGCACTGTTGCGATCTGAGAGATAACAGTGCACACATCAGCAATAGCTGGCGGCTCCACCGGCGGCACCGGCGTGTCTTCATTGTTTTCGCACTTATCACCCAGCCTCTGCTGTGCCGTTACTCCCACCGCCTGAGCTGCCGAGTCCTCTGACGTGGTCCCCATGATGAATTCCTTCTTCACAGCTATTCGCGCATCGCGCTCCATCGTCCTCACCTCCTTTTTTTGCTGACGATCGACTCGCGCCTTGACAAGTGTCTGACTGATATGTACGTTGTTGCCGTCGAGGCAGTTGTGTGTGTGTGTGTGTGCGCGTGGAAAGGAGGATGGGAGGATGTCATTGAGTGCGCGCATGAGAAGTGCTGCAGAGGGCAACGAGCAGTCGCTCTCGTCCGTACAGCAAAATGCAGGCGCTGACTGTTCGGTCAGCTTCACCCGCACCTCCACATTGCAGGTACTGCGGCAGTGTATCAAGGGAGGGGGGGGGCGCGAGGGAAGCACATCATACTGGAATGGCCTGTTCACAGCCCGTGAACAACGAACGCGCGAGCGGTACAAAGGGTTGAGACGACACCAATAGTGCCACTGGATTCCGATGCGGCCCAACCGGGCGGCGAACACGGTAACACAAAACAAATAAAGGAGGTGACACACACACACACACACAAGCAGCCACAGGTCAATAAAAGACAGCAAGGTGGATGCCCTGACGACGGTGCGGTGAGAAAATACAAAACTGACGTGCCTAGTACACACACACGGTGCGCTTCACGCTCCTCGCGGTTTTGTTACTTGTTGAGCGCGTTCTTCTCATACGCTGCTCATTGAACGGCTGTGGTGGAAGCGGCGCCAGCGCCAGGGGCAGTCAGGCGCGTCGTCAGGCTCATCAAGTTGATGGGCACGGTGCCGTCCGTCATGAGGAATCCTTCCAGACCGAGCGCACCGAGCAGTTTTTGCTGAAGCTCTGGACCTGCGCGGGCCATCGCAATGACTGTATCAGCTCCGAGGGCGGACATGATGGCCTCGTACTTCTCCGCCTCAATCGCCGCTAGCCGTTCCGACTTGCTGATCGCGAGATCGTTCATCGCCTTGCGGTGGGCGAGGTCGACCTCCATGCGTTGGCGCAGTACGGTGAGCTCCGCGTCCATGGCGGTTTCGTGCGCAGTGCAGCGAATCGGGGCCACGTCGCACTCCGCCGTCGCCTCCACCAGGCGCGCCTTGCTCTCAGCCGTGGCCTGTGCCGTGCTGTTGCCGACCAGCTCAATCGCCAGGTTGCTGGCAATGACCTCGAGCAGCTGGCCGCGCGACACCTCCGCATCGGCCTTGTCTTTCGTGATCTGCAGGTCAATGCTGCCCGCCGCTTCCTGCTCGAGAAGTGTGGCGTTGTGGGTGGCCTCGTTTTCCTGTGTCTTGGTGATAATCTCCACCGCCAGCTGCACACTCTTCGTCAGCGCGTGGCGCGTCTTGACATCGACCGGCTCGACACTCTGCACGTCCACGTTCGTAATCATCAAACCGTTGATATTGAAGTACAACACGTCGTTGTCAACTGTGAGACCGTCGGGTGTATCGCCGAAGACCGCGCGCTTAATCAGCGACGACGAGTTGCGGTGGAAGTTGTCGAAGGTCTCCGCGGCGATCGCGGTGCGGACGCGGCTGGCGAGTGTCTTGCACGCCTCACCAATGAAGTCCGACACGCTGAATACCATTTCTTTCGCCTTCTCCGCATCCGTGACGTTAAATTCCCAGTTGTACGCCAGAAAAAGACGCAGATTGGCGTGATCGAGCGTTTCAACTTCGATGGCGTCGGACATGTAGTCAGGGCCAAGGTAGAGCGCGAGGCAGCGCGTCCGCCCGGGTCTTTTGGGTCGACCAGCTGAGAGTAGCGTGTGCGTGAAACGCTCGTGAGGTGCCAAGAAAACTTCTGCAGGGCCTTGCACCACACGGCTCTGGCCGGTGCTGACATCGTACAGCCGCACCATCGTGTTGTTCTCGACCTTGGCCGAGACGATGTAGTACGGCGTCATGTCTGCCTCTTGCCGACGCACCTCCGCCGGCCCGACGAACTCACACGTGCATGCCGTCGTCGTTGTGGCACTGTCACTGCGGACGCCGCGACGAGGGGCAGAGTGGCCGGCGCTGGACAGATTGGGCTCACTGTCCATGTGCGGCTCTGCAAAACTGCCAAGTTCATCGCAGAGATTATCGATGCCGTCGAAATGGACGTCGGTGAAGAGCTCCGGCGCCTCGTCGATTCGCAGCGTCTGCCGCGGCATCTGCAGCAGTCGGCGCACGGCGGTGCTCAGGCGCTTCTCCCACAGCTGCTCGTACGCGCCGAGCATAAAAGGTGCCCCTTGGACGGAGCGGATGCAGCCGGTGCGCGTGTCACGCACATAGACGCCTTGGTTGTGGCTCAGCAATATCAGCCGCCGCAGTTCAATCACACGTACGGTGAGCGGCGGTACGTACGCGCACGGGCCACGCACCAGCCACCGGGCGCCGGGCTCACACACCGCCATGTGACCGTCCATGCTGCCATCGGCCCCCCCGCGGGCTTCGACCAGCAGCGCCTCGTCATCCTGAAGCACAAAAGCATTCTTCACCGCGCCATCCACGAGCTCCTCGCCAGGCTGTAGGAAGAAGTGCGTGGGGCCTTCACGGAGCTCGAGGACACCCCACGCGTTTCCTGCCGCGCGCACAGGGTGACGAATAATCACGTACTGGCCGCAACCGACAACAGTCAAGGAGACTGTCTGCACGACTTCCTCACGGTCGCAGGGTACGTAGCGACCGACCACACGGTCATGGGTGAGCAGCCACCGATCACCTGCGCGCCGCGGCGCCTTGTCGAAGCGCTCATCCTCAAACGATGTCCGCGCGCACAAGTGGAAGGCGGTGCTGGTGCTGAGCGTCGGCGCGCGCGTTGTCTTCACGAGTGTCGCACACGGATGGACGAAAAAGGGACGCTGCCAAACGTGACGCCACTCTTCACCCGCCACGCGCTCAACACCAGTCTCATCGCAGAGGTCCGTCGCCGCTCGGAGGTGCAGCACGTCGCCCGGCCCGGCGTCAACGACAGAGATGCGACCGACCACCTCCACCTCTGGGCGTGGCGTGTACAAGCCAGGGCCTGGGAAGAGGAACAGATCCTGCGCTTTGTGAACCGTGCCTGTCGTGCTGCCCTCGCACTCAGCGTCGGCTGTGACATCGCTCAGGGCACGAAGCACGAGCGCTTCCTTCTCGTTCAACAGCGGCAGCGGCTCTGGCTCCGGTGTCACGAGCTCCTCACCAGGGAAGAGCGGGAAGGGTATGCGGTCAAAGCGATAGGCAATCGTACCAGGCGCGATGCGCTCCTCACTCGCTTGTCGGAGGTGCGAGCGAAAGGAGTCGGCGCAGACGAGAGGGAACTGGCACCGTGCGTTGGACAAGACCGTCGCGCTGCTGCTGTTCGTTGTGATGGCGAGCTCTTCGCCACCGCGGTACACAGGGTGCCGCACCCGCTGGTAGTGGTTCGGTGGTATCACCACACACGGCGTGGGCGGAAGAAGCACGTGGTGGTTGTCATTCAAGGACAGCACCAGAGGCCCGAGCAGTGTCCACACGTCGCACGTGTTTCGATCTTCTACGTGTGCATAGGTGTACGCCGGCACGCGCAGCACACCAGATGTTGGCCCCTGCATCGATGTATGGGTGGCTCTACAGGTCTGTGTGTGTGTGTGTGCGAGTAATAGGGCAGCAGCACGCACAGAAGATACGATATAAAACAAAAAATGAGGTGAGAGCCTTTGCGAGGTGCAGCGGATGCGAGCTGTCAAATCAGTATGTGTCCAGCCCGCTTTGTGTTTGTGTGTGTGTGTGTTGGGAAAACTAGAATGAGAAGTGAAGCACCGCCACGAAAACGACGAACCAGCCACCGAAGCGTAAGACAAGGTGACTCAGTTACGAAATGGCTGTGCGATACCAAAGAAGAAACAAATTGGTGTGTGAGAGAGATGTGTGCGAGTGTTTTGCTGCACTGATCACGTCACGAAGTATCACAGAGGCGGCATCACGCGAACATCGAACATCGGTGTGAGTGTGGAGAGAGCCGCTCAGCACACCTAGTGCGGACGTGCACTGCGGCAGGCCCACCGGATAGCTCAGATGATGATGGCACAGAGCAGAACACTATGCGTGAGCTGAGATGGGAGAGCGCACGTCTGCACAAGTACGCGTGAAGACGTGTACACGATCAGATGAATTCCCTCAGCGCTACCGACGATGCGACACAACGCTCTGATATCCTTGTAGTAGTTGTTCTTTTCGAGTTGGGATTAAAGTGCACAATCTACCGCGCACACGCGGGAACCGTAGGAAAGGTAGAGACAAGCGCCAGAGCAGAGAGCAGAGCAATACGATGAGTGCCACTCTATGTGCGTACGACTCTCGACCATGCCACACGTTGACCGCCACATCTTGACGCATGAATATGCTGACCTGCTTTTCATCGCTCCTATATGTCTCTGTGTGTGTGCGTGTGAACGCTTGCGCTATTGTCTGAGGCCCGACCTCTTCGGGGCCGCCATCATCTCGCCAGCACGACATAAACTGGTCCAAAAAAAAAACAAAAAAACGTACATCATCCTTTCATAAAGGTACTCACGCGTCCAGCACCGCATTGTTCGCTGTTGCAGTGCGAAGACCGAGAGCGAGCACGGTGAGAAACGCCCCTGCCCACTCAGAGGTGATGTTATCCTCGCCGCCCGTCACGTAGAGGGACTTGACAAACACGTGCGTAGCCAGGACGTAGTCCTCGAGCGTGACACCCAGCGTCTTCTGCTGCCTTCCAATCGCCACGAGCACCTTGGCGACGGACTCCCACGGCTCTTCATGCGCTACCGCACGCATGGTCACAACGACGATGCGCAAGAAGGATACACTGTAAAGCTCATCTTCCGGCAGCACACGCGAAGAGGGCGGCAGGCGCAGCACATGCTCGAGCTCCGTCGGAATGCTGTTCGAAGACTCACCCCCCGCCACAGGCGGATCACTTGGACTGTTCAAGAGCGATGAGCTACGCCGGGCTGAGCGCGTCGCATCGCTGAGTTCCTCTTCGCGCACTTTGCGGTTCATCTCTGACACGCGCTCGACATCCGTAAAAACGGAGCGAACGAGCGGGTCTTGCACTGCACGCGAGATGCCGACGTAGACGGTGCGCTGTACCTCATTGAGCAGTGGGGCGCGCGCCACCGCGGGAATCGACGTGTAGACGTGCGACAACTCAGTCATGGCCTTGATGCGTGGGACGGTGCGATCATCCGTGTACGGATCGAGTACCTGCGTTGTGGTGTTGCGCACCCACACATCGACGTCCCCGACGGGTGAGGCGATCAGCATGGCCCAGACACTCAGCGCGATCTTGATGGTGTCGCGGGAGATGGCGGTCGGGGTGGTGATGTGCGCGTAGCGCTCGGTGAAGACGTTGAGCAGGTCTCCGGAGAAGGCAGACCAGTTGGCGGTAGTTACACGCGTGATGCGGCTGACCACGCTTGGTGAGCACGGGTTGCCGGTCACGTCGATGAACGCCACGCGTAGGTTGCGGCGCGCCAATCGCAGCAGCTGATCGGCGCCACCTTCGTAAATGCGATTACCGACCACGGAGACCGTCGTCAGACAGCGGTGGGAGGCGAGCAGCGCACAAAGCCGACCGCAGGAGAGATCGCCGAGCGCGTTGCGGTCTGCCATGAGAGCCGTCAGGTTTGGGCAGTGCGCGAGGGTCAGCACGAGCGGGGCGAAACCGTCGTCACCGAGCAGAACACGGTCGAGGTCCACCTTGCGCACCGCGTTCCATCGATGGGGATAGGACGCATCCGCTGCCTTGATTGTGGTGCTTTCCTCCGAGCCCATCAGCACCGTGCCGGAGAGCATCGCCACAACCTCCGCGTTTGGCTTCACGGATTTGCCAGTGGCGAAGCTCCAGAAGCGCACGTAGTGCTCGTAGAGCGCCGCCAAGGGCATGACACCGTACGGGGCGGGTACCTTGTTCGTCGACCGCAGAGAGATTGAAGGCGTCGGCTCCGGTAGTGCGAGAAAGCGCCGAAGCGCGGCATCGGCCTCCACGAGAGCGTCCGTCTTCTGGGACAAGTCAATGACGCGCACCATGACGTACAGCACCAGAGCGATGTCCTCCTCGCTTGCAGACGAGGCGGAGAAGGGCCGCGCACTTTGGCCGGACCGATCGAGTGCGCCGTGCAGTGCCGACGACGGCACGTCCACACGAACAACAGAGCAGGTGTCGGCAGCGGCGTGCTGCCCCAGCGAGGGAATGGCAAGCGTGCGACCAGCCAGAACCTGCATCGTGAATGAAGGCGAGTGCGACGCAGACGTCTCTTTAGTAGTTGTCTCCGTCGCGTTGGCGAGAGGCTGCAGTTCAACACAGACGTTCACATTGACACTCGCCTCAGGGGCGGTCTCGTCTGCATTCGCGTCCGTCGCACAGCTGGGTGATAGAGACGCCTGTGTGTGGTGCGCCTCGGCGGCGACGTCATGCGCGAGCTTGACGAGCAGTGGCAGAAAAGACGCACGGTGCATGCGGAAGCCGTCTTCGACATGTCCATCTATGTCGGTTGAGGGTGGTGTCGCGTTGGCGTGGCCACCAGCGGCTTTACGGGCGGGCGACGGCTTCTCTGCTGCCATCGAGGTGAGCGGGGCCATCGGCAGCGGTGCGGAGACGGCGACGGCACCGAGGCTTTCTTCAATGTTGTCTGAACCGGCACCAGCGGCGGACGTGCGCAGAACAACGGCGCAGTCCTTGAGTGCATTTACAATCTTGGTGTCCTTCACTGTGTGGCCAATGATGGAAGCGGACAGGGAGCCGAAAAACAGCACATCGCGGCGCCCACTGCTCATCCTGAAGACAGCCTGTTGCGTGGAAGGGAACGAAGAAAAAGAAAAATGGAGAAGACAAACGACAAGGAGTACTTGTCGTCGTGGTGATTCTTCGCGGAGACGTACTATGAGTGAGCAGGCAGAGAGAGAGAGAGGGGGGCGAAGGTGGGGATCGTACGCGCCAGAAGTTGCAGCGATACAGACAAAGTGCACGCGTGTACAGGGCGTGAGCAAGCAGGCGGGTGAATGGGAGAAGAAGGACAATCACGTCTGCTGCACACTCACACATACCGGCGTCGATCGGGTCGTCTGTTCCGTAAACACATCAAATGGCGCTACGCGGAAGTACTGCGTTGACAGGCTGACACGCGCAACGCGTACAAAGTGACATTCGTGTTTTCTTTCCTTCTTCAACTTCTGTTGTTGTGTGTGTCTTTGAAACATGACGATCGACGTTGGGCCGCCAGAGAAAAATGATGGCATGGCCAGAAAACACATGGCGGTCACGAGTACGCACCACGCAGCAAATGATGAGGAGCCAGGTGGTGGTGGTGGGGGAGGGGAGGGGAGTAGTGACAGACGTTTTGGAAGCATGAACTTCTACACTGTACTTTACATATGACCCTGTTGTCCTTCTGTCTTCTGTGCACGCTTCCCGTACCCCCTCGCGCATTCCCGTGGTGTACCCGCCTCTTGAGCATGTCTACTATTACTATTATTGCTTCCTCTTGTCACGCCACACACACACACACACACCTCGCTTCGTGCTTTCTCTTTCCTTTACATGTAGCCGTGGCCGATACAGTAGTAGCCGGCCCAGGCGCGGGGGTTGTAGCGCATGCCGTCTTCCGCCATGAGTGCGCGCATAGCACACGCCAGACTGATTGCCTTGTGCCGCATCAAACGCGTCACGTCCTCGTCGTCTACGGCCACTGCCGTCGGTGCACTGGCGTTGGCGGCAGCTCGCGCGGCGTCTCGCCCGTACGTGAGCAGGGTGTAAAATTTGGTGAAGAGGTACATCGGCGACACATCCGGGGTACACCACTGACTGGCCACAACGCAGGGAGCGCCACCGCTGTTCATGGCGCGCACGAGTCCCATCGTATCATCATTCGTGCCACGCAGCAGCTCGGTGGACATGTTTGTGTGGCTCAAGACCACCACCTCCGCCGCGAGATCCATGTGCGCCAGGTCCTTTGAGTGCAAGAGCACGACATCGCCGTGGCTGACGAGGCAGACGGCGCCGGCGTTCCTCATCGAAGCGCTGCCGTCCAGCGCGTAGCTGAGGCTGCCCGCATCGCTGTCCTCGCCGAAGGTGGTCGTGACGCCCATGTGCAGCAGGCGTGCGCTTGGCAACAGCTTCAGGACCTCCTGCTGCTCGCTCACCACCACACAGCTATTGTGCAGTGCCACAGAAGAGGTGTTGACGGACGTCATGCTGGATACGGTGGTGGCGGCGCCATCCTTGAGCACCATGGCGACTGCCGCACCTTCCTTCACGGAACGCAGAGGGTCGAATGGGTACAGGACGTGTGCGAACTGCGCACCTGCAGGGTCGGCCTCGGGCTGCACGACGACAACATCACGGTGCCGATCGCGTTCACGGACACGCTGGGCGCTAAGAGAGGCCATAGCGCAGTGCGTCGCACTGAAGGCCATCTGCAGCGCGACGTCCTCGATGAGGTAACGGTTCTCCTTGCGCTTGTCCATGAGAATGTTGAAAGGCACCGCCCACAGCACGCCGTAGGGGATGATGGTAACGACACGGCACTCGTGCTGCACAGGGAGGTCAAGCGTAGCGAGGAAGTCCATCACGGCATCCATAAAGATCCCATACAGCTTCTGCAGCGCCGGCATCCACGAGCGATTGTGCGGCGTGGTGAAGATGTCGTCCGCCACGCCTTCGGACTGAAGAGGGTCGAGGTGTAGACCGCGACGCACTTGCGCAAGGAGGGCCGCGATGGACGTCTTGAAGTCTTTCGCGACGTTCAGCTCGACGAATCGCATGTCGCTATTCCGCGGCACTAGCCACGTGCACAACACATCCTCCGCCTCGAAGCTGGACGACGCATCCTGCCACTCGTACCGCTTGTGGAGCGCGAAGTACACGAGCGGGGACCCCACACGGTGTGCGACAGCCACAATCTGCTCAAGCGTCGGGGTCGGCGTGAAGTTGTGCACCATCTTACTAAACAGCACATCACGGTATTGGTAGATGGCGGCACGCTCCAGCATCTCAATCGCTTCGCGGTAGCGGTACGTACTGGTCATGACACACACCCGGTACCTGTTGCATGCGTTGATGAGCGCGAGAGCACACCCCAGCGGCAACGCGTGCAGAAGAGATGTCGAGCCGCCATCTGGACTCCCCGCATAGTCGGCGGTGCGTACCTGCATGCTGTCTGTCGGCTCAGCTGCGGCGGTGCCGAGAGTCGGGCCGCTGGACTGCGATGGAACCACGTCCGTCACGCCATCCCTTGCGAGCGCTTCGATGTGCTCATCGCGTGCCTGCTCGAGTTTCTGCGCCGCGGCGACCAGGTGGCGCTCCGCGACGCTGTGATTCGCACGCTGCCATTGCAGTATACCACTGAAGGCCAGTCCGACCCCCTCGACGAAGCCATCGCCTGCCTGGACCCCAAGACTGACCATGCGCTCGAATTGCTTGCCCGCTGCCGTGAGCTGGTTCGTGGCGAGATAGAGGTGCCCCAGCTGAGCGGCTGCGACGGCAGCCAAACGCGGGTGCGGTGTGGGCTGCTGCGTGCTCGAGATTATCGCACTCCACAACTCTGTGAGCATGATGCACTCAAAGTAGTGGTAGCGCGACGTGCCCTGCCAGCTGAGTGCATCAGGCTCCACTGTGTCAAAGAAGCGGCGGGCGAGGTAGCCAGCGACGGCGTCGAGGGCTTCGTCAACCACGCGTTGCAGGACTGTGGCTTGCGTGCCACCGACACGGGCAGCAACACGGGTGGCCTCAACCCACATGCCCAGCGCCTCCTGCACAAGGAGCATCCGCGACCACTCCTCCACGAACGGGGCGGTGTGCGGCACCATCAGGTCTGTGCCGGGGAGCACAAAGTAGTCGTCCGCGGTCAAATCCGGCGGCTGCAGCTGTCGCATGCGCTCGAACAGGACCAGAGCGGCCTCATGACTGCGCTGGAAGACCGCACGTAGGACGCGCTTCCGCGCCGTCTGCATCTCACCCTCCCAGGTGGCGTTCCGCACCTTGACGGCGAGTTCCTCTGCCATCCCGAAAGCGCCATCGGCCTCCTCGAGTTCACCGTTCTCCAAATGCGACACACCCTCGTTGACCAACAGCTCATAGCTGAGCCGCTGCAGGTTGCTCGAGACCACCGCCATCCACTCGCGGTTCTTCTTGCGCACAGCGATGCTCATGGCCTCGTTCCACGCCATGTACGCGGTGTCAAGGTTGCGGTGCGCATACTCTCGACAGCCTCGATCGAACAGCAGCTGGAACTGCTCCCCGCTGGTTTTGTTCATCATGAAGGCGGGGTCCAGCATCTCGTCCACCGTACCTGGCACCACGGCAACGGTTCTGCTGCTGCCTGGGCTCTTGGGGCTGCCCTGCTCCACGCCCTCAGCCGCCGCAGCGGGCTCCTTCACTTCCACACCGCGACGTGTGCGCACCGGCGCTGGCGGTGTGCTCACCTGCGCCTGCACACGCGGTGACATAATTGATCCCGTTGGCGCGGCGGGCGCGGCCGCTGTGCCCTGCGGGCCCCCTTCTGGGTTGGACAGCAGCTGGGGCTGCAGCGGTGTGCGGCTGGTGTCCTGCGACACGGAAAAACTGTTGGTGCCCAGGGCAGGCGCTGTGCTCATCACCTCGATCCGTCCGCGGCTGTGTGTTGGGACAGGGACTGTGCTGCTCACCGGCATGTCCGGGTAGTTTTCGAACGAGCTTACCGTGTCGTGCTCATTATCATGGTTGCTGTTGTTGTTGTTATTTTCCTCGCGGGGCGTGCGGCCTTGCGTGGCGGAGGGAGACGGGGCTGTGTTGAGTTGCCCACTTCCACTGACGCTGCGGTCCTCAGGCTCCGCCGCGGCCCGCGTCGAGTATGTCTCCAGCGCCTGCAGTTCAGTCCGCGCGGTGTTGGCGACACGGCTGACTTCGCTGCGGCTTGCCTCGGTGGTGAGTTTGGCGCGTGCAGCGAATACGGCACGCATATTCTTGAGTTGTCCAGGAGGAAGTCGGCTCGAGTTTCGGGAGGCGAGCGCGGGAATGGGCGGCCGCGGCTGAGGCTGCGTGACAGCAGCAGCCGCTGATGTCGTCGACGCGGCCGCCGAGGTGGCGAGTGCGGTGGCGGTGCTGGCGACGCCAGGTAGGGCTGCAGTCGTGGTCTGCCGGTCGGCACGCAGCGGTGACGGGACGGAACCCGCTGCCGCCGTGCGACGCTGAGTGACCGGCTCGAGCCTGGCCTTCGCTGATAACGGTGGACTGCAGAGGTGTGGGAGTCTCGTCCCACCACCGGCACGGGTACGCGCCGCCAACTCGGCGTCTGTGATACTGCTGGAGGCACCGCCTTGCAGCCGCGGGCCTGCCTGCTCACTGCGGTTCGCGTTGGCGAGCACGGCCATGCGAATGCGATCTTGTAGCGCGTCAAAGATGTCCGTATTGGAGACGTCGAGGTGCGTGATGCGAGGGTTGGACTCTAGAAGCGCGAGCAGGCGCTTACCGCCCGGGACTGTGATCGGGTTGCCCCGCAGACTCAGCCACGTGATGCTCATGTGTCTGACGAGGGCATTGCACAGCGCGTCAACGGTCTCGTTGTCCGCCCCGTTGTTCTCCAGGTCGATCGCAGTCAGCGTCTGACAGTAGGGGATGAGGCGCACTACAGGACGGAGACCACGCGGACCAAGATAGTTGCCGTTGAGAAGTAAACGCTCAAGGGAGCACGTACCACCACGGTCTTCCATGTACCGTAGGAGCGCGGAGTTGACTCGGCAGCCTTCTTCTTTGCAGAAGACCTCGTACAGCCGAATTAAGTTGACGTCCTCACGAGGCGCATCGTCTGTGTAAAGTATCGCGTCCACATCGACGTCCGACATCTTCCCCAGTGCAATGGTACCTTTAAAAGAAAAATACGAAGGGAATGAATGGTAATGGGAGGAACCCCTGCAGGCGGTCGCGCACGTGAGAGAAAAGAAGAGAAGGCTACACTGACTTCTTCGTGAAGGACAGGAATCAACATGAGACGGTGATTGGAAGAGGGGATAGGAAGCGTGAGGCACACCGAGCGTGTCCACGTACGGATGATGGCCCCGTAGCAGCGGTGAGGTGAATGATCGCCCATCCGCTGCAGCTGTGTGTCCGTTGGTGTTTTTTGTTGTAGTTGTGTCATTTTATTTGTGCGGGGAGATGCGCAAGCGAAAAGCGTAGCCCGATCATTCCTACAGGAAGTCAGAGTGGCCACCTCTGTGCTCAAAACGGGGGTGGGTGAGAGAGAGAGACAGACGTGCCTATACATGAGAGAGTGTAAGTATTTCTTTTTTCTGTGCATTTATACGTTGCCGTGTGTCATTATCGGGCAGTGCTTGTTAATCGTAAAATCCATCATCAAGTCATTCATGAACCTGCTTCATTGTTGTTGTTGTTGCTGTCTCACGCGTCCAGAAGCATCTGCCACATCAAACGCTGCACCTGCGATTGACGCACAGCAAGCTTTCGCCAGTCCTCCGGACGGTGTACGTACTGCTCGACGCAACAGTTCAACATGACCTTGCGGGCCACGTACTGCTGCTGCTGCGCCGTCGCCGCGGTGGGAGCTGGCGCTGCGCCGGCACCGCTCTCCTCGCCGCTTTCCTCAGTTGCCGGAGTCTCCGATGAGGAGACGGGCGGCACAACGGAGGCGGCGTGCGTGGAGGCCTTGCGCAGCTCCTCGTACAGCGGAACCAGAGCCTTGACAAGCTGCTCCTTGACATCCACTGTGGAGTACTCATAGAGCGCTTCGACGACGAACGCGGCGTAGCGGTCGCGAATGAGCGACTTTAAGTGCGGTGTGATGCGGCGCAGAAAGCGGAGATTCGCAGCACCGCCGGCGTCCGCGCCGCCGCTCCCACCCTTGCCGCTAGCCGTGGTCGCGCGGAAGGAGCCGGCCCGTAGGAGCTGCTGGAACGCAGCACTGCCCCTGTTCGTCGTGACGAGCTGCATCACATCCTCGAGCCGCAGCTTGTCCATCGCGTTGCGAAACAGCGCTGAGGCGGACGGGTGGAAGTGCAGGAGGTATCGTGCCAGCTCGACGCCGCGGTCGCCGAGACGACCTTCGACCAGCAAGTACTGAGGCGCGCCCTTTGCCGAGCGCGACTTGAGCATCTGGCAGAGCTCCGCACAGACAGTGCTCTGATACGCAATCGGTGTTGCGAAGAAGCGTACATGCTGGGCCTCGTCTTGCCGCAGCGACTGGTTGAGGTCGGTGGGAATGAGGGAGCTCGTGCTCGCACGGCTACCGGTGCCGCTCGCGACCGCAGCGGAGTCTGCGTCGCCCGTCGAAACGGACCCATTAAAAGCGCACTTGCGGGCAAAGCCCGTCAAGGCCGGTGCCAGCGCAGGGACATCGAGGAATTCACCCATCCGTGGCTGAACCACGTCCCGCCAGAGCAGCTCCAGGTGCGCTGCGGTCGGCGCGTAGAGGGCGAGGTCGTGCAGGACAAAGCCGCATTGCATCACGAGCTCACTGCCCGGTGCGAGGAGGCGGTCGAGGTCTGCCTTCACCAGCTCCATCGCACGACCCCAGCAGCAGTCGAGAAGAGCACTTCGTTGCGATACGTCGTGCCCCGTCTTCTTCTTGTCCTTACCGTGGCCGTCGCTCCTGTCGTTGCCATTGTCGTCGAGCACGCTCTTCTGTATGGCCTGCACCGCGGCACGGGTGCTGCCCGACGACGAGGCTGAAGTCGCTGCTGTCGTCGCCGAGGTGCCAGAGACGTTGAGCGCAAGACGATCGCCCAGGTCAATCACGCTCGCCCTCGCGGGTACCTTGATGTACGCCTGAAAGATATGACAGCCCATCGTGTCTTCGAGCAGGCATTGCAGCAGCGGACGGTTGTGGAGCTGCAGCGTCTCCAGACGCTGACGGACCTGATCTGTGGCGGTGCCCTCCACACCCACACGGAGGAGGCTCTGCACAACAAAGCTCGTCGTCGGGGCCTGTGCCGCCTTGAGCCACGCCTCAGCGGGATCCATGAGACCGTACTCGCGGCAGTAGCCGTCTTCCAGCGCCCTCAGAAGGGCCTCTGAGAGCGTCCCCAAGAGTTCAGGGAACACAATCGGGTGACTCGTGGGCGGAGCGTTGCGGATGGGAAAGCCTCCGAGCATGAGGATGATGGACCGAAGCGCGCGGGATGCTGCCTCGTGCACAAGCACATCCTCTGCCACCTCCACGAGCTCCTCAGTCATGGCGTGGAGCAGTGTGGCGCTGCTTGGGACGCCGCTACCGCTGTGCATGCCTGGACCCCCGTTCGCCATTTCCGCCTCCAGCCCCTCCGTGTTCTGATCCGCTGCCAGTGCGCTGAGCGCTTGTGAGATGCTTGCGAGAAGTGTCTCCAAGACGTAGCTGGCGACGGGCGAGGCAACGAGCTCCCGCACGTGACCGAGGAAGACGTACAGGAGGGACTTGCTGTGTATGAGCAGCGCGTTCGCCAGTGCACTCTCAATGACACGGCAGACTGTGCCGTTGCGTAGAAGGTCAAGGTCCTTGTCTGCCTTTAGCAACTTGAGGAGTTCGACAAAGAAGCCATCGACAATGCTCGCGAGCGCACCGGGATCGCCGCTGCCGCTGCTCTGTTCGGTGAGAGCGTGCTGCACGGACTTGAAATACGCCAGCGTGCGGTCACGCTCTTTTTTTTCCTGGCGCTCTTCTCGGCGGCGTGCCATCTTCTCCTCCGGCGAAAGCTCGCTGAAGCGGACGAGCGCTTCACCGTCCTCTTGGCGAGGCCGCTTGCCCCAGTGCACGGTTCTCGCCTCGCTCATGTGCCAAGCCGTGAAAAGGAGAGATACAGAAGGGGTGAGGGACAAGGAAGGAAACGCTGGAGAGAAAAAAACAAAACCGATTTGCTGAATCTAACATGGGTGTAACACACACAACAACAGAAAAAAAATAATGTCGGAGAGGGAGATAAGGTGAGATTTGAGGACTATGTTTCTCTTGGTGTCGGTTTAGCGCGCGTGGCACTGATCGATGGCATGAGAGCTGATTAAAAGCGTGTCGGTCCTTCTTGCGCGAGCCTTGGCGAGGGGGGGGGGGCACAAGATCAATGAGCCGTTCAACTACGCACAAGTAGCTGCGACGGGTCTCGAGCGTCCGTTCCAGACGCAGAACTAATATCTAGAGCCCGAGTGTGCACCGGTGTATTTGTTTCTTTGTTTTTTCTCATATTTTCGCGCGTGGGTGATAAACTCTCAAACTAGGACGTCTACACCTGCTGATAGCAGCCTACGTCGGACTGGACTCGTTTCCAGTGTGTTTCGCGCCTCGGCCGTCCCAGCACATCCGTGCAGGGAAATGTATCGCAACTGTGGACAAGAGTGCGCGGACTCTAGCAGCGTCTTCAGCGGTGTCACCGCCGAGTGCTGCACGGTGTTGCCGTTCAATACGAGCACCTTGAGAGCGTGGAGCTGCGGCAGGCAGCCCGCCAGCGCCTCCATACCGAGCCCCTCCGTGGCGCCGCAATGCGCTAGGTACAAGCAGCGTAGGCGCGTCAGCATTGTGAGCACGCCCACCGCAGCGTCTTCTGACACCGCCTCCGTGTCGGCCACAGCACCGTCGCACAACATCGACAGCCCCAGATCTCCAAGAGCGGTAAAGCTGACGTCAAGCGTCTCGAGCAGCGGCGTGCACCATAGTAGCGCCACAAGTTGGTCGAGGGCAGCGACTGTGCGGAAGAGTGGGTTCGCACTGAGGTTCAGCGTGTGTAGGGAGGACAACGCCAGGCCAACGGACGACAGTCGCACAAAGCCCTCGTCGGAGAGCGATGTATCGCTGAGATCGAGTATTTCCAGATGGCGGCAGCTATTAAGAGCCTCACCAAATGTGGCGAACACATCACTACTATCGGCATCCAAGCGAGCGGCCGCCATCGATTCTTCGCCGTCGGCTACGTCATCGAGTGTGGGGCCGCGGTAGCGCACCCGGCCAGTCTCGCGATCGCGGCGGTCGAGCTCGTAGCAGGTCGGCACTTTGGAAGCATCGCGGCCTCCGTCTCCGCGCATGTAAGCGGGATCATAAGCGAACAACTTAACGTCACCCTCGCCCTCGACCAGGCCGCTGTTCGCCCCGCTCGAACTATCGAGTGAGCGCGGCGGAAGAGGGCGCTTGACCTGGTGGAAGTCGTTGCCAGAGAGGCGCAGCACACGCAGACGAGACATCTGAGGTAACGCAGACGCGAGCGCACAGAGGCTCGCACTGGTCACATGGCAGCGCGTCAAATCCAGCTCCTCTAGTGCCGGCCAGTACCGGAGGAGCGGCGCGATGTGCTGGAAGCCCTCGTCCTGCACGCGATTGGCTCGCAGACGCAGCGTGCGCAGCTGAGTGGCGTGCATGAGACCGCCAAGCACCGTGCCGATGCTGCGCCGTGTGAATCGGTTGTGGCGGAGATCCAGGCTTCGCAGCTGCCGGCACGCGACGAGGCAGCTGGCGAGCTCAAAGGCCAGATCGTCGGTCAGGCTGTTGCTGCTCAAGTTGAGGCTCTCGACGCGCACGGTGGATGTCTCCACGCCGTCCTGGCCCTCGGGACCGAGCTCGGGCACGCCGCGGAGCATGTGCCCAACCGCGTAGGCTGTCACATCACACTGCGCGAGACCCAGCGTGCGAAGCTGGGTCCATCCGCCGATCGCACTCCGCAGTGAAGTGAACAGTTTCGCCATGGCTACATCACCGAGTTGAGTGTGGCTGACATCAAGGTGCTGGAGGCGACAGAAGTCGGCAAGGCACTTGTTGTCCCCGCGCGACTGCAGCAACGCGGTGTGGTGGAGCAGCGGACCCATGCCCTTGAGGTCCAGCGATTCCAAGGTCGCCGCGGAGTGCGTCACGGCGGTGGCGAGTGCGCTCAAAGCCGCGTAGTACCCGTTGCGCAGAGGGACGTAGTTGAGGGTGAGCGTGTGGAGCTGTAGCGAGGAGAGGAACGCGGCGAGTGAAGCCGTCGCCGCGTCGGTCCACGAAGCTTCCGTGACGTTTAGCGCGAACGAGGCGAGCGCCGGTGTGCGCGGCAAGCGCGCGAGAGTGTCAAAAAACGCACAAACACCCTCTGCGTCTGCACTCACGGCCGTTGAGGCCGACGCGGAAGAGGCAGTGGCGGAAGAGATGGACGGAGGTTGCAGAGTGATCGCCAGCCGCTTCAGCGAGCCCGTCGTCAGCGCGCGGTGAAGAAGCTGGGCAGCGGCCACCAACGTTTCCCCATCGTTGAGCTGAAGGGAAAGCGATTCGACAGGGTCTACTTGGTTCGCGAGCGCCGACGACGTCGCCCGGACAAAGTGCGCTTCCTCGGCTGCCGTGCGACAGCCAAGTGTGAGCGCTGCATCGCGAATGCTAACAAAGTCCACTGTCCAGCTGCGGTCCGCCGCATTCCTGGCGTCCTCGTCGAGGGAGGCTAGCCACACCTCCTTCAAGGGCAGCGGTGAGGTCTGGAGGGCCGCATGCGGCTGGAAGACGGCACGCCAGCGGCGACTCGCGTGGAGTGTGCTTCTGGATGACAAGAGAAGATCAGTTGACCAAGGCCCTGTGCGGTGGCGACACACACTACGAACAAATCTTTGCATCGTACGCCAGCACGCTGGTAGACAGAAAGGAGCAGTGACGAGGAGATGATCACGACGACAAGAGTGAGTGTGACTCAGCGAAACTGAAGAAGAACAAGTCGCATGAATCTGCGGTGAAGCGCGCGCTGTGCACCGTGAGCGGGAGAGAGAAGAGAGAGAGACGTCGAGTGGCATTCGCTGTTCTTTCCTCGCATCCAACTATGCGCTCTGGTGTGATCACCAACGAGAGAGCCGCCACTGTGGAGACGAAGCTATTTCTCTCTCCCTCTCCTCTCCAGTGCAGATGCATACGAAAGAGGAGATCGTCACCCTCACAAGCGTTTGTCTTTTCTTCTGCAACGTGTTTTGTGTTTTGTGTGGGGCACTTGACATCTACGTCTCGTTCGTGTGTTTGGTGTGCAAGTCTATCGAGTAACGGAGTGTATGGCAGTACGGCAAGCAAAGAAGAAAACGAAAAGAGAACACCGGGAACGCGGACTCAGCTGGCGAAAAACGGATGTGCGAGTGCCTCCGTGACATCACATCGGGCCGCAGGGTCGACACGAAGCATGCTGCGCAGGACGTCCTGTGCCATAGGATCGGGGAGCCCGCGAAAGAGCGGATTGGCTTCCAGCACCTTGCCAGCTTGCCGAATTTTGCGGAACACGGTCTCGTCGAGGCCGTCATCGTCGTCAAAGGGAAAGGCGCCGGTCAAAAGGGCGAAAAGGATCACGCCAGCCGCCCACACGTCCACAGCCCGTCCATCGTAGGGCTCACCGCGCACGAGTTCCGGGGCCACGTAGTGCTTCGAGCCGCAGCACAGTCTAAGTAACGATGCGTCCTTGCCAGAGGTGGCCTCGGACGTCACCTGCGTCGGCTTCTCGGGAAGGACCGCACACATGCCGAAGCCAGCCAAGTGGACGTGATTGTCAGCGTCAAGGAGGATATTTTCAAGTTTGAGGTTGCGGTGCGCGAGGTGGCAGTCGTTGTGCAGGTAGTCCAGCGCCTGCAAGACCTCACGAGCCAGACGCTTGGCGATGCTTTCCGGCAGTCCGTACTGGCTTGTGCTAACGTTGCTGACACTACGTCGAGGCCCTTCACCACTGCGAGGCGAGGCAGACTCCGACGAGACCGCAGCAATGCTCGCCGCGTACGATTCCATCACCTCATACAGCTCGCCGCCCTTGTAGTAGCGCTGTACGAGGAACAAATCCGTCGACGTGGCGAAACTCGGCAGAGAGACCGCAAGGCGTGGGTGGCTCACAGTGCGGGACACAAGGGCATCGCGCTCGACCATTTGCCGCCGCTCCACATCGCGTTTCAAGTACTCATGTGCAATCACGCGGATGACGACGTAGTCTCTGCTGGCCTCCTCCCTGGCGGTGTCTTCCGTGTGACTACCACTGCGACTGCGACTGCCGCTGTTTGCCTTGCCAGAAACAGCCGACGCGCACCGTGCGGCTCGGGCCTCGCCGCCGGGGAGATCCACGTGAGCTCGGCGGTAGGCGAGGAACGTATCGTGTGAGATGGCGCTCCGCAAGTGCCTCACAAAGACGTAACCGGCCATACTCGGTGGCAGATGGTGCTTGGCGACAATGACCTCACTGTCCGTGTCAGGAAGATGGAAGGAGGGTGTGCCCTCCACGTCACTATCGGATGGAGAGTTTGTCATGGCATCCGCTGCTTGCGTAGACGTGAGGACGGTGGACAGGCCTCTGTATCCGTGGTGAATATGTGCGCTGGTATGCGTCTGTGATGAACAGGTACTTGTGAGGTAGCGGATACTGGATGGATAAGTGTGTGTGAGAGAGTGCGGCGAGTAAAGAAATGAGAGCGGCGACAAGACGTCAATGGTGAGTGGGTCTCTTTTCCTGGTGCGAAAGAACGGAACTCCCACGTGCCATGCTTCGCTTTCATTCTCAGGCCATTTAAGAACTCATCAGGAGTACGCGCGCGAGAGAGAGACAAGAGATCCGTGTCTTTTCGGTATCCACATCTACCTAGGCAGAGTCAAATGAGTTCATTTGTTCACAGCAACCACAAGTTTGTACGTTGAGCGCGCGTCGTAACATGGTGCTGTTTCTAAGTCAGATATACTTTTTGTTGTTCTTGTTGTGAGAGAGGAAGAGGTCCTCAGTACTCGCTGCATTCGCTCAAGCAATAAAACGCATCGAGATACGTCCAACGATCAAGAGTGCAATCGATGACGCGGGCGCGTACAATACACGCGTACCTCCGCCCCCGCCCCCCACCCCCTCTTGATCTTTTTCAGCTTTCACTGCTCATCGCTTGCTTCGGGCGTGAACACGGGATGCGGGCACGCCTCCGAGCTGTTCACCGCCCTTGGCGCGACTGTGAGGGTGGTAGACGTTCTTTTTGGACGACCCCACGACAAAGTCAGATGCGCTATCCTTGAGCTCCAGCAACGACACGTGACGAGGCTTCATGTGAATAATGGCTTGCAGGAGCTCCGTCTCCTCGGCAGCAAGACCTGGCTGCCCTTCTGCCAAGGCCGCACGGCGTCGCTCAAAGAATCGGCGGGTGAATGGCATGACGTAGCTGTCCTTGGCCTGGAGCGCCGCCCAGACATCCTGAAGCGCGGCCACGCGCGCCTGTGCGTCGTCTATCATCGCGGCAGCCATGAGGCCCTCTTGCAGCACAATGGGCGACATCCGCAGACGGTCGCGGTCCCACCGCTTCAGCGCGCTGATCGCCTCCGTCGGGGCGTGGTGCCGAAGCAGGCGAATGTACGTGGCACGGAGGAAGTCGTCCATCGTGGCCGCGTCGCAGTTTTCGTCGACGAGGGCCTTCGCCTCCATCGCACGAGGTGAGAAAAGACAGCAAAGCAAGAAGGCGCGCCACTCGACCGGGCCCCACTCGATGGCTCGGGCGCGTGAGGCCTCCCACAGCTCAAAAGCTTGTCGGCTCCAGTCCCCGTTCTGCGGGAGCGCACGGCACTCCTCGAGCTCGCCCTTTTGCCGACGAGCCATGTGCAGCGCAGGGCACTGCCGCTGGTGCGGTGGGGTCTGCTGCCACACGTAGACGCTCGGATTGCGGTGATTGTAGACCTCGCCACACACCGGGCAAGGACGACCACCGCCGGAGCGGCCAAAGTAAAAGAGTAGCCGGCTCATGTCCGGGGCCGCGAGCACACATTGTGGCAGGGCCGCGCGCCATTTAAGGAACAGCTGCAGCGCGTTGGGTGCGTTCTGGAAGCAGGCCAGCTGCATCATCTTCGCCGTGCTACTCTCGGCAACGCCGACACCGTAGCTCTGCGCGTCCTCCATCACAGCGAGCATCTTCTCTAGGTTGTCTGTGGCGAAGTAGTAGTCCATCAGTCGGTAGAGCACGCTGAAGGTGGGGCGACTGGGCAGATCGTGGCGCATGCCCTCGAGCACCTCTTCCAGGAGCGCGTCACACTGCAGGATGCACTCGTCCGAGTCCACAGCACGATCCACGCCAACCACCCACTCCACCACGACACCATCACGCTTCGCAAAGCTCGGCGGAAAGCTAGCACGATGCAGGTTCTGGCGATCGAAGAAGCTCACTATCATTGTCAATATGAAGATAATCCGCGTGTACAGAACGTGATCGAAGACAAGGCCGTCCTCGTGGCACCACGCCATGAATTCGCGTGTGTAGGCGATACCTTCTGTCATGATAAACGGCGCGCGGCCATCTTCGTTGAACTGCTGGAGCAGCCACGAGCGTACAAGCGTGAAGCCGTCCGCCGCGAACGAGCGCGTCAAGATAAAGCCAAGTTGACGGAATGCGGCCATGCATCCGAACCACTCTGGCATCGCATGCGTGCGCAGCACCGCGGGGGTGAGTGTCTGGAGAATCGACGCCCGGTAGCCTCTACCATTCAACACATCGAAGCACAGATGATGTTTGTAGACGACGTGCTCCAAGATGTGGCGTATTTCACGTGCGTTCTTGGCGCCCTTCAGCATGTTTTGGATTGACTCGACCGAGCCCAGCGGTACAGCGTCCTGAAGAATTTGAGTCAGCGCCTCATCCTGCGCGCTGTGCGTCGAGACCACAGTCTCTGCGTCTCCACTCTCCTCGTCGAGCGCAGGAGCATCCGGATCGGCCTGCGCTACCTCCGTCACGGTTCCTGCCGTGCTGAGCCAGCGACAACCTGCAGAGAGAGCACAGGCGTACCCGTGCGCGGCACAGGTCGCGGCAACAGAGGAACGCATGGCCGGCGCGCAGACTGCCGATGGACACGGCATGAGCAGCGCGGTGGGCCTGTTTCGAGCTGTGCGGCGCCACGATACCGCTCGGGGTGTGCGCGAGCAGACGAGCCGAGTGCGGCTGAACATTCTTGGGTGAAGAGGAGGCTGGTGTGTGTTCGTTTTCTTTTTTTGGTTTTTTTTTCTTGTTGTTCGAAGAGAGACTACGTTCGCGCGTGACACGATGCTTTGTTTTCGCGACGAGCACCTTCCAGTCAATACTACCTCTTTGCAGACGTGACGTGAGTGAGCACAAGGCGCGAAAGAGGTTGGGAGGAGAATTTACCGGCTTCATCTCGGTAGATAGTGGTAGCGTGTGCTGCTCCGCACAGGAGTGGCGCGGACGGTAGGCGACGCGTGGAAGGTGGCGATGCAGTGGGGGCAGAGGGACAGCCGCTTGGGATGCGCTCTCTCTCTGGACAAGAGACGGGGAGGTGGCCGTGTGTTGCCCATGTGTGAACTTCTGTATTTCGACGCGCCGCGGAAAGGAGCGACGTGCAAAAGGAGGTATCAGAAGAAAGGAAGGAAGAAATGAAACGATCGAACACGATGAAAGCGCCCGTATTGCTGAGGGAAAAGATGAGACGCGAGCGTGTGTGACGCCGGCTGTGGTGGCGCTGGCGATCGTCGCGTGCACGCACATTCCTCGCGCGGTTACTGGTGTGGCAGACAGAGTGAGCGACACACAACCGCACGGGGCAGGGCACAGCGAAGCGATGCGGGCGCCAAGAAAGTCGCACAAGGAAAAATAAAATGAACGAACACACAAGTTTATATTTATATGTATATTGAGAGAGAGAGAGGGGGGTCTTGAGTGAAGCGAAGGGAGAGAGGGGAGGAAAAGTAAACCGAAGCGGGCAAAAAGAATTGACAAAAATTGACAAAAAAAAAAGAAGGAGACGGGGGCGGGGCTCGCATGAACTGCTTCTTGTTAAAGGGTTGAGGTGTACTCTGCACCAGGGCCATCACAGACATCAGCGCTTACGCGAGGCCGGTGCTGTGGCGCACACGAAGCTCCGGCACGCGGCACTCCAGCATCATGTTGTTCTCCGGAGGGAGGCCCACCAGCGCACGGATGATGTTTTCGATGGACTGCTTCTGGCGGTTCAGCGCGTTCACCACGGGGGTGCCGGCGGGCACGGCAGGGGCCTTGAGAAGGTAGGACAGCACGGCGAGCACTGTGTCGGAGCGCTCAAAGGCGCCATCCGCACCATCCGTATCCACACGCACGCTCACGCGCTCCATGAGCTCCGTGAGCACAAGCAGGTCGATGATGAGCGGCGTGGCGAGCAGAGAGTCCTCGCACGTGTTGTGCATCACAATCGTCTGTTCACCACCCATGAAGATGGAGAAGGTGTACTCATCCAGCGCGCGCTTGCTGTCGCCAACGAAGGGCATGTACTTGATCACAATGCAGTGATCGGGCTTCTTGCCGTCGGGGTACAGGATCGTGTTCGAGGCGACCATGTCGTCCACAACGCCGCTTTTGCTGATCTCCTTGGAGCGAAATGTGCTGGGTGCCGAGAGGTTGTATCCGTCGTTATTGCCCAGGTGGTTGTAGCTCGCAATGCACTCGGGTTTGATGCCGGCGCCAACGAAGAACTCCACCAGTGCGCTCTTCATCTTTGTCTGGCCACTCTTGAAGTCATCGCCGCCGACGAACACGCCCTGACGCTTCGCCAGTTCAACGAGGCCGGCACAGAGCGTGTTTTGTGGCGCGCCGTTGATGTAACTGCAGCCCTCCAGCACAGCCGCCACTGCGTAGAGCGCAGACGGCGCAAGCTCATGCTCATCGCGCTTGATGGCGGCGAGGAGATTGTCGGCGGTGTCGTGGACGCCAGCGGCGTGCTCACTGAAGCGCTCCGTGTTGGCTGTCCAAAGCACCAGGACCTTGTCGAGAGCGTTGGACGCCTTGAAGCGGCGGATGTCCTCGCGCACGTGCTCCACCGCGTCCCACTTGCTCATCACATTGATCACGTTGTCGGCACGCTCAGCCTGGTTGCCAGCGACGAAGTCCACATCGAACAGGGCAGGCAGAGGACGGAACGTCGACATCTCCTCGTACAGCTGATCCTGCACGCCAATATCGAGCACCCGGGCACGGCGCATAGCGTCACCGAGGTGCGCGCTGCTGCAGTCCCAGCCGCCAATGACGAAGTCGTTCGGGGACACCATCGGCACGACGTCCTTGAGCGGCACAAACACCTCGTGCATCTGCGCGGTCATGCCGACGTTGATGGTGCTGGACTGCGTGATGGAGCCGAAGTAGTTCGCGTGCTTTACGCCCTCCTTTGTTGTCCATGTGAGCTGGCGACGGTTGGCGAGGATGCCAGCGGTGACGGTGCTGCCGTTGTTGCCGCCCCAGCCAATGAGCATGACGCCCATGCGCGGCACCTTGCGGTCCGTGCGAAATGTAACGGGTGTCTTCAGCGTTTCGATAGTGACGCCGCCATCGGCATCGCGCAGCACACGCGTGTTATCGTAGTCATAGTGTGAGTCAATGTGCTCAGCCGTGTAATCGACCTTGCTGCTCTTGACGTGAACAGTGGGCATTGTGGAGGGGGAGGTAGAGATAGGGTGGGGGCTAGTCAGGAAAGCTCGCTTGACTTGTTGTTCAGTGTCGGTACGCGTCGACGGGTACGATTCAAAGACGGAACAAATGAGCAGAAAATAGTGGAGAGGCGCGAAGGAATGAGTGACTGAGTGAGAGAGAGAGAGACGTGAAGAGTGGAGGTGGAGCACACCCGTCACAACACAGGGTACGCTCTGGACAAGAGCAACGCGACTTCCTTGGATATGCCCGCTGCGGACTGACAAGGGCAAGAGCCGAGTCCGCACACACACAGACACAGACAGACAAGACACAGACACTAGCTACGGTACGCGCGTCGAAATACACGACAGCGTCTCCCTCCTGTTACGTGGGGCGCGGTCGGTAGGCGACGCGTGGAAGGTGGCGATGGAAGCGTCCAGTGCAGAGCCTTAAAGGCTCCGAGGAGTAGACACAACTATCGTTCGTGGTCTTCAGCCATCGCGCGTCATTTAGAGAGCACCCACGGCACACCATCCTCATACACACTCGGTATCTTCATGGAAAAGAGAGCAATGCCCTGTGTACTTCTTGTCGCGTTCCGCTTCTCCTACGCATGGGGTGTGAATGGCAGGCGCAGATGTCCCACTCACTGAAAAGATGAATTGGAGCAGTGTTATCTCGAGCAGATAAAGCCCTACAAGAAAAAAAAAAAGGAAAAAGAGAGACGGATGGTATACGCAAAGGTGAAATATACAGACACGATGAAAAAGGGGAAAATAAGATGCGAAATAGGCAACAACATCGGAAAAGTAGACACACCGCGAAGAAAGACGACAAGAAGAACAAAGCGATCGCGCACCGACATGAGTGGTAAAGATGATGCGGTGCTCCACAGTAGACAGAACGCACGTTTTTGTAGTGAAGCGTTTGCTTTCCGTTGTTGTTGTTGGCACCAACCCTTCGAGCCTCCTGCTGTGCCTCGGTGCGCCAAGCTGCCTTTCAACATCTACCTCCGCAAGAAAGAAAAAGAAAAAGTAGATACAGTGGTGGACGTCCTGTTGACCAGAGTGCCAACACAAGTAAGCGCCAGAAAAGAAGTGAGGAGAGTTTAACACGAAGAGCATTAGGCGAGTAGCGCAGCAGACGACGGGTGCGTACCGTTCGGGGATCAGTCACACTGACTGTCGCTAGCTCCAGCGCGTAGCCGCATGAACGTATGTGGCCGAACGCCACGGACCATGAATGAAGACTATAAAGCCACAGCCGATAACTGTGAATTGTTTTTCACGTACACGAGTGCGTACGTGCGTCTGAGTGTGGGAAGAAACAGAATACAAGATACACATCACAGACGCGAAATGACGCATTACTTCATTTCATCCTCCTCGTTCTTTTCTTTTTCATTTATTGCGGAAAATAGAAGAAAGAGTGTGGCGTCGAATCCAGCCCTCCCGAGCGCGGGGCAATACGTAAGCTGTGCAACTACGAGAACTTATTAGACTGCACGCGCATCGCAGACAAAAATAGTGGATAACATCACAGCAGGCGAGCGATTGTGCGCGCACCTGTACGTCTCTCGTCGATCAAGTCAATGATATGCAAAGCAAAACGAAAAGAAGTCTGGTGCTTCAAGCGCATACTTGTGCCACCGCGAGGAGCCTCCTTCGTCAGCGTAACCAAATCGAAAAGAAAGCAGGAACCAGAACTAAAACGCAAGCCCATGCAAAAAAAAAAAAAAAAAGGAAAAAAGAACAAAAACAGCATATGGTGTCATGATCAAGGAAGAAGAAAGGGAGATCGGGAAAGCGAAAGGAGGCGGAAGACAGACAAGATCAACAAACACGAGCGTCTGCACCGTCGGCCATCTCAAAGTGCGAACAGGGGCATCTGCAACAGTTGCGCGGCTGTCGGACGGGCAGCTGCATCTTGACGCAGACACGCACGCACAAACATGACATCCATCTCGTCCAGGTTTTCCGGAATGATCGGTCGTGCAATGTAGGAGCCGATCTGGTACACTAGCAAGGGCGCGTCAATACAGAGCTTGTCCTCGGCGTACGGCAGCTTCCCTGTGAGCAGCTGCAGGAACATGATGCCACAGCTCCAGATATCGCTCTTCTTCACCGGCTTTCCCTGGGCGGCCTCGGGGGCCAGGTACACAGGGGTACCGCAGACACGGCCCTCCGAGTCTTTGCGTGCGAGCTCTTGGATTGAAGCCGAGGCGCCGAAATCAGAAATCTTACATGAGCCGGAGAGTGTGAGCAGTACGTTTTGAGGCTTGACATCGCGGTGCACTACACCCATGGAATGCAGCTTGTTGAGGCCGCGTAAGACATCTCGGATAAATACGCGCGCAGTGGAGCTAGGCAGCGCATGAAATGCGGAGATCATGTTCTGCAGTGAGCCTGCCATCATACACTCCATGATCAGCACAATGTGTTCATCCTGGAATGCGTAGCTAATGAACTCAACAACGTGTGAGTCCTTGACGCGCTGCATGATCATCACCTCCGCCTCAATGCTGGCCAGATCGCTCTCGTCAGGCCGCAGTGGTAGGTACTTGACGGCGACCAGCTTACCCGAGTTCACATCCACGCCCATGTAGACGGAGCCGAAGGAGCCTCGCCCGAGAAGGCGTCCACTGCGCAGGTAGGTGTTGCCGTTCCTGGCGTGAATTTCGGCAGAGGCGACGCTCGCTACGGCAGACGCTGTCGTGCCCATCGGGACGGTGGCGTCGAGAGTGAAGGAGACGGACTGGATGAACGAGGGCTGCCGAGCGAGCGTGGCGCTGTTATTATTGCCGTACATGCTCTCATCCTCCGTCATCGTTCCTGCGGTTGCGGGCAGCGCCGGCCCTCCAGAGCGATTGGCACCATCATCATGCCACACGGAGCCGCTGAGCGCCGTGATGAAGGAGGTGGCCCGGCGGGCTTCCATTTCACCGCGTGCGAGCGGACCGGAGGCGGTCGAATCACCTGGTGAGACATCGATGGATCCGGGCGGGGGGAGACTAGCGAATGCCGGTGGAGCAGCCTCACAGGAGGTGGAGCTGGCCATGCTACCAATCGGGTCGTCTTCCATCGTCCACCGTGTGCCGACTGAGACCAGAGGCGGGGCGTCTGCAAAGGGCTCATCGCTGGGAGAATGTGAGCTGCCCGGATGGTTCGTTTTGCTGCTCACTGCTTGTGGTGAGAGAGGAGTGCGCGAGGTTCGGTCACTCTCGCGCTGCGTAGGTGGGTCGCGGAGGGCCATCGTCTCATCCTCGCCACTCGACACCCGCTGCGTCTGTGTGTGGGTCATCGGCGTGACGGGGCTAACGGGGCTGATGGGGGTGACGTGGCTCAGTGGTGTCACCCACTGTTCGGGCGACATCGTAGTGATCGACGAGGGCATAGTGCCACCAGTGGCCACGGTGGCACCCAACTTCGGTGTGCCGAGCCGGCGAACGTTGTCGTGCAAGTCCCGCTTGAAGACCATCACGTCATCGGCTTCCTCAATCTTCGCGCCGACCTCTTCAATGGCGCGAAGCGGCAGTGCGTACGATGAGTTGACATCGGACACTGTCTTGACAGGCGTGCTGAGGTCACACATATTTGTCTGCAGGCTCTGATACCTTCGCGGTGCCCCGAGCGAGCTGAGGTCGGCCAGTGCCATCATCTCGTAGTTCACCCAGTGCGGGAAGGGGCGGCAATAGGGGCGAGTCACGGTTGTGGGATTTCGCATGAAGTGAAGGCTGAGCTGTTCAAGACGAAGTACGAGTCGCTGCGCGTAGGGATTGGTCGGCGGAGGCATCATGGCCAGGGTGTGCAACGCCTGCTCGTAGCGATTGTCGCGGAAGAGCGAGAACGCCTTGGTGTACTCAATCGCAAAGGCTGAGTGCACTGGCGAACCTAGTGCGTGTGGGGCTAACGGCTTCTCACGCCGCTCACAGAGATCGAAAAGAATGAGGTGGTTGGAGTTGCCCGTCACACGCACGACGTCGACAATCGCGAATTCGTACAGTGTGGACAGACTCTGCTTCACGGGCTCAGAGACGACGACGTTGAGCATGCTCTGCGGCGCAGCGTAGTCGGCGAGTGTGATGGCCTGTTGTGGCGCTTCACCGAACGCCGTCGCGAAAGCCTCCTTGGAGTCGTCGACGTTGCCGAACACAAAATTACCTTGATGGAGCACGATGCCCACCTGCAGGCCCCGCTGTCGATGCCCAGCGAAGGCCGTGGACATGTCGTACGCACACGCCGCAGCCCGTGCAGCGTGGTTGGCGCAGCTGTCGAATGCATTCCAGACCGCTCCTAGGCAGTCACCCGTTCGGTAAAAGATGGCGCCTTTGTGATGGCGGATGCAGCGGAGCAAGAAGGCCATAATCACCTGATGATTTCGCGCCGTCACGCTGTAGTTGAACAAGTACGCGCTGTCCACACCTCCGATGCGCACGGCAAGGATAGTCGCGCCGTCGTCGCGATTGATGTTCATCAGCATGTGACGACCTTGCGGCTGCGCAATGCCGCGCACCGTGGTGGCGGTGAACGCGCCGCTTGCCCCGAGGTCACTCGCGCCGCCCCCGGCAGCCATTAGCATGCTCTCACCAAAGACGCCAGACTGATCGGCTAACGGGCGCTCAGTGGTGACGCATGGAGCTAGCGTGGAGTTGTCCAGTTCCCTCAAGCCACTCAAATTGGTCGTCGTACCACCGGCGAGGGGCAACGGTGAGAACGTGGCTAATTCCACGGTACGCGCGTTCCCATCCTCTTGACCGTTGGTTGACGGCTCGGTACTGTTGAAACGCTGTGTCGCGTGTTCTTCCTGACGCTCCTCCATCTCAATCGCGTCGGTGGACGCGGCCGGATTGGCAACGTTGGCCATCAAAGGCAGATCGTCGCTGCCGTGGCTCTCAGACACCAACTGCAGGGGCGATCCTGGTGGGCCCGAGTCGATGTCGTCGGAGTCACAGTTATCCACATCGTAGTCTTCAAAGACGTTCAGCCTCTGGCGCAAGAGCTCGTCGGCGATGGCGCGCAGGACGTGCAGTGGTACGTACTTTTTGTTGACGCGAAAGCAGATGCCCAACACGTGCACTGACCGCACCAGCGCTGTCATGTCGCCGATCCAAATGCGATGTGTGACACGGTCAATCGCTCTCTGCAGGCGGGTCCGCTTCCGGTCGGAGCCGACAATACGCATAATCTGGTAGCGAAGAAAGTGCACAGGCGTACTGATGCTGAAGTACGCGAGGACTAACAGAAAGGAGAAAACCACAACAGCGGCGATGCTGACGGCGGCCACCGTTGTGATGCTCGGCCAGCCATTGGCTGGCACCGCGTAGCGCGCCATCAAGTAGACATTCGTCGGGTTGTCTGTCGCACATGTCGTTGCTGTCCTTTCCGAGCATACCACACCGCACTGAACCGTCTTGGAGAGCAAGCCCCAGACACCCTTGAACTCCATTCGTGGTGGTGGAACTGTGTCGCTAAATGTGTACACATTGTCCTCATTCGTACCTGAGCGCTTCACGTCATCATGTAGATCCAAGGGGAGCGGGCGAATAACTTTCTGCCAGGTATACAAACTCGATTGCACACACGTCCTTGTGAAATCCTCCAGAAGCACCGCAGTCGTGTGCGAGTCATCACCCAGCGTATAGTTTGTGGTTTCCGCATCCAACGTCCGCAAAGCCACCGTCAGCGTGCCGGCGTTTGGTGCACGTGCCGACAACGGCAGCACGACGGTTGTGTACACGTCCTGCATGGCTGCCGAGCTGTACTCGGCCGCGACGTTGGATAGCATGAACTGACCGATAGTCTGACGCTTCAGGTGGACGGAGATGGTGCTTAGCTGCTGTTTATCGCTAGACAGCGCCAGAGAGCGGTACGCGGAGAGGATGTCCTCGCTGAACAGCACGATGCGGGGCCCGTCTTCGGAGACGATGTGCTCCGTCGGCACCCTCTGATACAGCTGCACGAATACTTCACCGGGGCAGTTGATCCGTCTCAGGAGTGCGCCACTGCTATTGTAGAGGTTGACAGCGATGGGTGCGCCGAAGAGACGCGAGCATAAGTCGGTCACAGCCGAGGTGGAGTATGCGTCATCTGTGGTATTCATTTTTGTTGACATAATGCGGAAGGCTACTTCGTAGAAGCTGCGCAGCTCAGATATGAGCATTTCCGCGTTGTTTGCCAGAGACGACACTTTGGCTTGCACCGCCTCTCGACCGGTGCGACGGAGTGTGCCATTGGCCATGTACGTGATCTGGATGAAAAGCATAATAAACAAGCCAATCACAATGCAGATCATCGCATACAAGATCCACGTGAGACGGATGCCATACACGTGCGACGCTTCCTTGAGCACATTCTCCAGACCACCAGGGGCACCGATGGTGTCGCCCTCGCCGTCTTCTTTGACGTCTGCGTCCTCGTTGGAGGTGTTGGACGATATACCCGCAGCGGCGACCCCTTCGCTGGGGCGCTTCGGTGATGGCGTGTCCTGGTTGACGAGTTCCATCTCAATCGGTTGATCACAAACGACGTGTGGGTTGGCGTCAGATGGGAGGGGTCCCTCGTCACCGAAGCTGAAGCGTCGCCGCTCCCCAGGCCCCGAGACGGGTGGTGGGCCACCGGGCAGTGCGTTGCTCCCGCGCTGACCGCGGCGGAAGAGGCCGAACGACGGACCGCGCTTATGGGGTAGTTCAGAATTGCGCTTGCTGGGTGTCGCGAACGACCTAGTCTTGGCAGCATCGATGAGACTCTTGGTGCTGAGATCGACACTGAGCAATGCCATGGTGGACTGCTGTATCCGGAACTCCTGCAGGATTGCTGCGGTGTTGGGGTCCACGACAAATTCACTGGCCGCACGGGACAGTGGTGAGCGTGGCATGGTGGTCGTCTGAGGCGTGCGCGGCGCGCCGTCATCCACGTCCGCAGGCTCATTGGGACTCAGTGGAAAATCCGCATTCGGAAGCTCTATCCGCAGCTGTCTGGGCCGTTGCAGCGCAGCGGGCTGGGACATCGCGATGATAGGCCTCGTGGTGAAGATAAGATCGTCGCTTGAGTCCAAACCCGCTGGTCCACGCGGTTCTCGCTCGCTGAACACGCCGCTGGTCGCACTCCGGCTCGCAAACTTGTCAGTCTCCTTTTGGCTAAGGTGCGTACTCGTTTGACTCCTAGTCGTGGGTGGTCGCGAGTCCATGGTACGCTAAAGACAGTGTTGCCTCCTGCACGCGTGGTGTGCTCAGATCAAAGGTGTGAGCCGAAACGCTCTGACAAGAAATGAAGAGTGATTGACGGAGGAGAAAAACGAACGGGCGTTGAATGATTCAAGGAAAAAAAAAACTGCAAACAAAGAAAAGAGAGAACAGGACAGCTAAAAGAAACAAAAGGAGAACTCGGAAAGAGCGGTGATTGGCTCACACGTGACTGCAAAGGACGACGAAGAAAGCGCACACACACACACACAAGAAAAAAAAAAAAAAGAGGACGCAGTGAATTGAAGAGCGAGAGAAAACAAAGAAAAAATTAGAGAAGTTTGGCGATAAAAGAGTTGTTGTCCAAAAAAAAAAAAAATTGAATTGCGCACTGGTGTACGTGGGTGTGGGGGAGGGGCTATTTGTGTTTATGTCGAGGCGTCTCCACCTGGCACGCACAGTGGCTGAGCGAAGGAGGGAAACAAGTGGTTGGAAGGTAGGCAGCCCGGTGATTGACGGTGTACACGCCAGACCGGCGTGTGAAATGAATGATACTGGGAAAAAGAAAAATGGTGTTGCCAGCGACCTCTGTACCACAGGGCGCGCGTGATAGTAAACGGCAACGGATGCCGACAAAAAAAAAACCAATTGGTCTTGAATCGCTCAAACGTAAGAAGGATGAGAACAACAAGAAGTAAACAAAGAATCGAAAACAAAAATCAAGTGATTGACTCGCTTATGCGGGAGCGCGAGTTCTATTACGTCTTTTTTCCAAGTGCTGATCCGTGCTGCCCAGTGTAGAGTTCGATCGGGCGACACTTCTGATACGTGAGGGGTGAAGAAGAAAAGGGGGAGGTGTGGGAGGAGCGGCGGCGTCAAGTGCATGGAGGCGTGTCTCGCGAGCACAAAAATGAGGGCAGCCATCGTATGTGGGACGTCGGTGATAGGCGGCGCCTTCCTAGAGCACCTCTGGGGGTCACAGCTGAATGAAAGCGTGTGTGTGTGTGTGTATGTCTCCCTTCTAGACACAGTTCGTAGTAGCTGGCCCTTGTCAAAGCAACGCACAGCGCATGTCTGCTTTTGGTCTATAGTGAAGAAGGTAGCGCTGATGCGGAATTCACTCAACGCTGCCCACAGCAACGCTTCCATCGCGCACGCTCAGATCTCCTCTCGCCCTTCTTGTTGTGCTTGTGCGCATCCCTGTTGTCACAGCTTCTATTTACGGAGTATATCACGTCTATCACGCCACAACGCCATCAAGGTGCAAGGGGTGGGGAGAGAAACCCCTGGAGTGGTGCGGACGCATTTTCCTTCACCTGCTCTCTACCACTCCTGGTGAACGCTTCGCCTTCGGCACGGGCGTTGTTGTTTCGCTTAACAAGTCACGTTGTATGTATGTATGAGTGTATGGGTGTGTGTGTGTATTTCGATTCGCCCCCTACGCCCTACGCTCTATGATTCACCACAGACCCCAAGTACGGACTAGTTCTTCTTCTTCTTACCAGAGCTCTTCTTACGCGCCTGCTTGCGGCTCGCGGTGAAGCTAATCGGTCGCGGTGACTTCCGCAGCGGCGCTGGAGTACGCCCCACGGTACCTACCGTAGCGGCAGGAAAATGACGACGAAGATAGTCGTTCAAGGCATTCTGCAGCGCGGTGAAGGTACGGTAGATGCGGGACAGATCGACGACCTCCGGCACCTGCGCGGCGACGCGTTGACGCTCCGCAGCGATGTCAGTGTCGCTGGGTGTAGTGGAAGCGGTGGCACTCCCAGACGAGCTCTGCTTCAGCCTGAGAGAGCGCTCGGCGACGACACTGCTCTGCACTCTAGTCGCCTCCGTCACATAGTTCAGGAAGTTGGAAATGAACGAGGAGAGAACGTAGTCTGCCTCGGTGAGCTGCCTGTAATTCCGCAGAAACGCATGATCGCTTCCTTCGGGTTTCGCCACACGGTCTAGTTTCTGCTCGAAGTTCGACGTGAAGCCAATGTCGACAATGGAAGGGAATGTGGACTTGGCGGTATCCACAAGCAGACGGCCCACCTCTGTCGTCTCGCACCGACCATTCTGAACGGTAATGTAGTTGCGCGCCAGGAGTGTCTTGACAATCATGGGATACGTGCTCGGTCGACCCACACCGTTGCGCTTGAGCTCGTCAATGAGGCCTCCCTCTGAGTAGCGCAGGGGCGGGGTCAGCTTCTTCTCTTCCACAGTCGCGGGCTCAAGCCGCATAGACTTCTTGCCCAGTACGTGAGGGAGCTCCTTGAGGGCGCTGAACTCCGCATCCGATACGCTCGGCACCACCTCGAGGCCCTCCTCCAAGGCCACCGCGTCCATGTCGGACTCGGCACTGAGGCGGCTGTTCTTGTTCTTGAACGCCGCACCCCATCCCAACGTTGCCGTCCGCTTACCGGCTAGCTTGAAGCAGAGTGTGTCATCGCTGTGCGCGGGGCGGCACTCGACCTGCACGGTCACCTTTTCCGTGCGCATCGGGGCCATGAAGGCAGCCATGGTTTGACGGCGTATCAAGTCGTACACCTCCTTCGTCTGCGGTGCGACCGAGCCGATGGAGTCCTTGGTAAGAAACATGTCCGTTGGACGTATCGCCTCGTGTGCGTCCTCGACGTTGCCTTCGCGCGGCTCGCTGGTCGCCTCTGCTTGTTTCGACTTGCGGCGTCGGCCTGCCGATGCGCTCTTGCCGGTGCCGCTCTCGCCATCGCGCTCGTCGAGGCGGTAGACAGCGGCCTTGCCGTGTTCACGTGCGACGACCTCGTAGATGCGCTGGAGAGCCGACTCGTCAATGCGCGTACTGTCTGTGCGTGGGTAGGTGATGAAGCCCATCTGGAACAGGTCCTGCAGGGAGGAGCTGACCACCTCACTGCTAAGGTGCAGCTGGCGGTTGGCCTTGGAGATGATAGACGCCATGGTGAACGGCTTCGGCGGCTCAGAAACGTTGGGGGTCACCACACAGGAGGCCACCTTGAAGTCGCGCGCCGCCTCCAGCTGCCACTGGCTCATTATAGACTGGACTGTGCTGCGGTTGGTCCAATCCTTTGCCTGGACTGTGCGGGTGTCTGACGGCACGACTTCCACGAGTTGGGTGAACTCCACGCCTGCCTTTGCTGGGAAAGTGCACAGAGTCTTGACGCAGTATGAGAGTTCGTGATCGGCGAGAAACTTTTCGATTCTCTGTTCGCGCTCGCTAACGAGAATGAGAGCGGGGGTCTGGACACGCCCAATGGAGCGCATCTGCGGGTTGGCGTGGCGCACGACAGAGCTGCCGAGGAAGCCGAACATACGATCCATAGCATGCCGTGCCTCCGCCGCGTTGGCGAGGTCGATATCGAAGGTGCGGCGCCGGTCGCGCATGGCCGCACGAATACCGTCCTCGGTGATACTGTGCATGTACGCGCGGGTGAAGGGGACATCCATCTTCGGAAACATCCGCTGCAGCAGGTTCAGAGCGTGCACCGCGATGAGCTCACCCTCGCGATCGGGATCGGTGGCGATGATAATTTCAGAAATATGATCAGCCTTCTCCTTCACGTAGTGGGAGATCGTCTCCTGGATGCGACGCCCGGGCAAGATTTCCCATTCTAGCGCGAAGGACGCCAGCATACCATTCGCTGGAAACTCCTCCGGAGGGCGGGCGGAGATGATCTGTGGGGTCCACGATAGCTCCTTCAGTGACATAAAATGACCGGTGGTCGCCATCGCCATGGCCTTCTCAGGGCCCGAGCTGATCTCCTCAAGAGCCACATTCCCGAACGACCAGTCGGAGATCACCTTGGGGTCGCTCAGCAGCCCTTCGACCTTGATGACCTTGTTGGGCGACTCCACAATCACGAGCTTCTCGAGGCAGCGCAGTGTACGGCGGAGCATGATGAGTACTAACGGTCTTCTCAGTTGTGACGGGAGCGAGTCGGCTGTTTGCGGTGGTCTATTTTCACTTTGCCTAATTCTCACGCTCTTCAACTGATTTAAAAAAAAAAAAAATGGCTCTATGTGTATAAATATGTATGCAATGTATGATTTCGATGAGCAGACACACACACAAAAAAAAAAAAAAAGGAAACGCAGCAAGGTCGACAGTTCACAAACAAACAAAACGAAACAAATCCAATATCTTGTCGCAGAGCAGAGCGGAGTAAGCGGGGGACTTTATCGTAGAGGAGAAGTGGGACGTGTCAGAAGCGCACAGTCATGCACATAGATCAGGTTCGAGCCAGAGCCGTGAAACCGGTTTCAGTGATCAGCGGGCACACACACACACACGCACATGGGTGTGCCAGCGTTGAGATGTGCGGATACGCGAAGCATTCTCGGAGTGCTGGTCAGTATACGCGTAATTGAAGCCATCATGACGTGTGCGGGCTTGTAACTGGCAGTTGAGTGGACGACATCGTGTTGTTGTTGTCTCTTTTCGCTGGTGGTCTCATTTTCGTGCCCTCATCTACTTGTTGTTGTTGTCGTTATCATTGATGTCTGCACGTCCAATGTACATGCTTGTATTTAACGGAAAATATCTGAAAATACGTGTATGGGATGCATTCAAACTGGGATACATTGTGTTGTTGTTGCTTTGTCTGTTTGTTTCAGGGGAGATGGGCAGACAAGACAAGCAAGTGGATGCGACCTTCAAACGTATGGGAGGCGATCCTTAGCGACAGGATACACGTCGGCCACACTGTCGGCGAACACGATCAGCTTGAAGTCTCCGTTTTGTGCAGACGCCAGCGTACTGGGAACAAGTAGATGGGGGCGATCGTGCGTCGGCGCCAGATCCAAGTGCAACACGACCTCCATGTTCTTCGTGGGGCCAGCATGGCCAACAGTGGTCAGCTCCTGGTCGAAAGCGACTTCCTCAAGTTCAATCGCCATGCGGCTATTTTCGTTCACAATGGGCGGTGGCAGTGGGCGCCTTTTGTTCCCGAGACGCTTCACGACGGGTTTCTCCGGCCCGCGCGGGTACTGAACGAGGAGGGCGACGGCTCGGGTGTGGCGGATTGTCGTGATGCCGAAGAACGGGTTGTTGATCCAACTGGGGCACGTACCACGACTGCCGCCTGCCGTCAGGCCGAGCTCCCACGATCCGTCGAGTAGCGTCGTCGACTTCCATTCCAACACAGGCTGCACAAGCATTTCAGGAGCCGTGTAGCAAGCCAGCTCCAAGTCAAGCTCCTTGTACGGGAGAGTGCTGTACACCACAAGAATGAGCGGTTCAGTGTGGCCGACGAGGTTCACGTCCAATTCCAGCTCCACACGCGCGCTGCCCTCAACGGATTGCGCCACGACGTCCTCCGGCTGGTACTCGACGCGGCGACGCCGTCCCTCGCCGTACCGCATGTCTGCGCGCAGGAGAAGCATGCCGAACGTAGATTCGAGATCAGCGTGGTTCCGATTCACCAGCGCAAGCCGCACGTGGCCTTCACGCTGCACAGGAAACTCGAGCACAAACTGTGGACTGTAGCGCCACGAGGGAAAGTGTGGCGAACCACCGACGTTGCTGCTCTCCGCGCGAAGTTCAACGGTGTGCCACTGACGGTGCCAATCCAGCCGCGGCTCCACAGCTGCGAGTGCGATTTTACGGTTGCACATGACACGTAACTCGTAGTCGCATGTGGCGCCTGGCTCATCCATGTAAGGGACAATGACGTATGGCATGCCTCGCCGCGCACGCATACCGCGCAGCGCCAAGGTCGCGCTAATGGTGTTCGCCTCTCCGGTGGTGGCGAGCTCGTTGTGGATAACGGTGTCTGCATCAAAGTGCAGGAAGCTTGTACAGCGCTGCGTCGTGTGTACCGTGAACCCCAGGCGTGGGGCATCGCCACCACGACGGCCAGGGGAGTGCGACGTCGGCGGAGAGCGCACCACCGTCACCGTGGCGATCATGTTCTCACTGGGAAAAAGAAAGAACTGTTGATTGTCACACCACGTAGGGCACGCGGGTGGACCGCCGGCCGTCCGCTCTTGCCACGCGCCCGCCACGGTGGTCAGCTGATCGCTGTCGACCACATCCGTTGCCGCGGTGCCCCACGGCGACAGGCACACCACTGACAGCGTGAAGGCCGTGTTGCCATCCGACTCTTGCGCCTTGAAGGGCATAACGGTAAAGGCCTGCGGGGTCGCGCTAGGACGCACGCACAGCCGCGCGTACAGGTCACGACCGCGTTTAGGCTCCACCATGAGCGCCACCTGGTCGTCCGCAAACGTCCGCACATAGTGGCCGCTGTCGTCTGCCTTCAGCACCACGAATCCGAGCGCGTGGCGGTACTGGGCTGTTGCGCCGATTTCACGTGTAACCGACATGCGTGCGTCAGACTGATGCAGTCCAATGAGGACCTCCACGGGGCCGGTCGCTTCATCCACCTTGGCGCCAACGCGCAGGCTGTACTGTGGGTTGGTACCCCTTGTGTCGGCGAGACTGCCAACGGCTGACGCAAAGTCGCCTTGGTGCAGTGCGACGCCGTGGGCGTCCTCGACCGTCAGCATGTCGGAGAAGTAGTACAAGACCTCGTCGAAGCTCATCCAGACTTCTGATTGTGTATGCGTGTAGGCGAGAACGGAGACGAGCGTGTCCGTCCAGTGACTGCTGTGCGGGGCCCACTTCCCTTTCCACTGCGCCTCGGTCGCGTCAGACCAGTTCCGAACCTTGACCAGCCGCTGGCCCTCAATGAAGCGTGCGTCCAGGACACCGTAGAGTTGATCGACGAGCAGTCCACCCGCTGCCTTCTTTTCATTTGCCGAAGGGCTGTCGCTTCGCAGGATGAGCGCGTGCAGAACGGACCGGTCGATGCTGCGTTTCAGCTCCATCCAAACGGTGTGGCGGTCGTCCTGCGAGAGCGTGCTGGTGACAGCCGTGGTCCGGAGCACGCGGTGTGTGCACAGGCCACCGGAAAGATCGGTCAGTCCCTGCATCAAGAGCTCGACGAGGGACAGCTCTGGCGTCGTCTTGGGCTCGAGAGCTTCGTAGCAGCGGTGAAGCTTCGCGTACGCCTTCTCTACAAGTGGGTAGAAGAAGTCCTGCTCGTGTGCAGAGTGACCCATACAGAGAGCACCAGTGTTGTCAACAGGGAAGTAGTCGTCCACGGTGACGTTCACCCAGGCGTGGTTTTTGAAGAAGCGCACCTGCGCGAAACCGGCATCGGTGTCGTAGTGCGCGAAAAGGCGATTTATCCAGTGTGGCTTCGCGGCAACGGCCTGAACCACAGAGGCGAACCACTGGCGCTTGCCACGCGGCACAGGCGCGCTGACCTCACCAAAGCGGAGGCATTCCACGTCCTCGCCCCTTTCCGCACAGAGCTCTGACGCACGCTTCCACGTGTACCTACGAGGAAAGTCAGCGGGCGGACGCGCGAGCGGATCCAGAAAAAGCGAAGAAGTACCGCGCGGGAAGTCGCGGTCGACGAACTTGGCCCCCGCGGAGAGGTAGTGGCGCAGGATGTCCATGCGCACCATCGCCGTTTCAGGGGTCTCGCTGAGGAGACGGCGACGCAGTCCGCTGCCCTTGGCCACACCGTGGTCCACGCCGCTAGCAGCGGAAGAAGAAGACGGCAGCCCCTCTGAGCGCTGGCGATTCTCGCGGACGTACTGATCCAGTTGCGCTTGCCGCTCACGCAGAGCGAGCACGTCAATGCCGGTGATGACGAACGGCGCATCTCCGAAGATGTGCAAGTCAAAGGCTGCCTGCGAACCCGGGTGGCGGGTCATGGGAACAACATAAAGCCGATCGGTGACGCGCAGGTGCTCCTGAAGCAGTTCCAACTGAGCCTCAGCGGCGGAGAAGGGCGATGTGTGTAGCTCCGTGAACGCCGGGGTGTCCTCGAGGACTGCGCTGACACACACATGCACATCCCGTGGACGGTGGCGCTCCAGGAATGCCTTCTCCTCCAGCATACGTTGCGCCACAGCGGGATCGATGCGTACATTGGCATCGTCCTCCTCCGCCGCCCCATCGTCTGTGTCCTCCTCCGCCGCCCCATCGTCTGTGTCCTCCTCCGCCGTCCCATCGTCTGTGTCCTCCTCCGCCGTCCCATCGTCTGTGTCCTCCTCCGCCGCCCCATCCTCTGTGTCCTCCTCCGCCAACCCATCCTCTGTGTCCTCACCCTCCCGCTCGCGTGGCTGTGCGTGGCTGGAGTCGCCACCGTTCGTGGGGACTGCCTGGGGCTCCACGTAGATCCCGAGAACTTGAGGCACAGCGCTGCTGTCGAAAATGACCTCTGCGGACGGGTTGTTCTTCCACGACTGAGAAGTGCCTCGGCAGCCTCCACACGCTTGCTCGTCCCAACACCCGTGCACCACGCGGTGATGCCAGGAGTGGGGGAACATTGACGAGGTGCACTCTGTCGGCCACGAGGTGAACACAGTCAATGTGTACGGACCAAGGTCACTCGCAGTTTTGGTGCTTGGAACAACGTACAGGTCCAGTTCACTGTACGGCACGGCGAACTTGGCGAATAGCATACCGGTTTGCTGGTGTGGCAGAGAGAGTACGGACACGTCATCCCTGTGGACGAGTGGTGGCTTCGTGCCGTCGCGACGGTCAGGGCGCACAATATCGAGGCCGATTTCACGGTCGTCGGGCACATCAGGGTCCGCGCGCTTGGCGAGCTGCACGCAGACGGTCACCATCGTGTTGTGGCTCGGCAGCACCGTGCCGACCGCTGCCTGCGTGAGGTGATACATCGTGTTGCGTCGCCACGTGTGTTGCTCTGCGGCGCCGCCGGCACAGCTCGCCGTCCACTCACTATGGATCTCATGGGTGACCCAATCGTAGGTGGCATCGAGCGGAGAGAGTGTGATCCAGCCGTCCTCGAGCGAGGGCGTGTCGTTTAGCATGGTTGCCGTCAGCGTGAAAGACATGGGCTTCTCAGGGCGGAACGTGTACGGCATCACGACGTAGTACGCATCGGCCTCCAGCTCCACCTCCAGAGTGCAGTACGCGCTGTCCACGTTGCTTTCCGCCACAACTGTTGTGGGCTCCATTTCCACGACCCGCCGCACCCCGTCATTTCGCATCACCACAAACCCGGCCTGCAGCGCGGACGCCTCGGAAGACGCCGTCATGGTGAGCGCCACCTGCGTCCGCCGCGACACCTGCACGCGGTACTGAGGGTTCTTCCACCACGTGGTGAAGCTCACGTAGCCGCCGGAGCCGTCCGCGCCACCCATCTGATCTCGCAGCGTGGCCCTGTACGAAGCGCGCTGCGTGCGATTGGCTGCAATGACTGCATCGACCGCCAGGTCCTCGGCAGATTGTCTGTCCTGCTTGGCTTGATTCTCTCGGCACAGCGCGTCCACAATGGCGACGGAGGCTGGTAGGAAATCGTTGCCGCTCAGGTTGACGGAGACGATAGCGCTGTTGTGCGCCAACAGCTTGACAATGTGGTCAACGCTCCCCTCGTGCAGGCAATTACCACTGAGATTAATGTGGCGAATACATGGATGCAGTGCCAAACAGTAGACGAGATGGTCTAGCTGCTCGTGCTCCAGCATGTTGTTGCTCACGTCGAGCGAGACGACGGTCTTCGTGTTCTTGACGAGGTCAAGTACGGGGATGATCCCCTTCTTTCCCAGGTAGTTGGCGGATACATTTACATCGATGAGGTCGCGATCGCCAATTCTTTTCAGGTAAGCGCTGAATTGGCTGTTCGGGTGGCAGCCGAGTCGACGACAGTAGTACTCGTACAGCTCCGTCAGTTGAACCATGATCGTCCACTTGAGTGTCGTACGGGTCAGATTGTTCGTCCGTATTGGGGTAGATTTCTCACACCGTGCGCGGCGACTCTTACAGATCTCCTTCTTTTGTGAGAAAAGGAGGGTACGGAGAGCGAGAGAGTGACGTCGAGTACTCACCAGCAAGACGACGGGACAGTGGATACCCGTGGATGCAGATTCAAAAATAAGTGGTGGACAAAGAAAAAAAACGTCATGTAGAGATGGGGGAAGTGAATAGCAGGAGGTGCAGGTAGTCGGTGCGATGCGGCCTGTCGGCAAGACGTGCACACAATGTAGCCAGCGCAGTGCTGCTGCGGCATCGGTGATGGCACGTGTGTGTGTGGGGGGGGGGTACCCCATCCGCATCCTCGCGAAGGAAATGCCCACGCCATCGGTGCTTTCCACCAAGAAAAATAAATAGGGCTCTGCCGTCCAGACGAGCTGTCCTCACGAACACACAGTTTGCACACATGTTTCGCGTTGTTCGTGTGTAGTGGTTGTTTTGTCGCAGACTGCAGCGTTGTTGCGGTACTGCTGATGAGATTTCTGAAGCACAAGGGAGAAAAAGTGTGACAACGATGACCTTGTTGTCGTGTGTCTATGGGCTCCACACATACACAAGTAAACAAACACAGATACAAATACAGGCACATACACCTCACGCAAACAACTCAATTGGATGTGGCCGGTGCCTCCTCGCGTTTCGCAAGGTCGATCCATTGCTGCTTTTCTCTGTTGCACTTCTCCGCTTTGGCCTCCTTCATAGCGCGGCGAATGTCAGCAAAGTCGGACCAGTAAAAGATTGGCGCGTTATCGCCGTACACCATCATGCGACGGTAGTGGTGAAACCCACCATACGTGAGAAAGCCAACACCCAGCAACGGGTAGTACCAAGAGATGCGACGCAGGGTAAGCATGCTGAGTCCCACCGCCAGACTGAGTCCGTAGCCGAGGAAGTGCCCGCCAAGTGGTATCGACGACGTGGCGATGACACTAGCCACAGCAAAGTAGCCGCCACTCACGCAGCAAAAGGGGATTGTAAGCATCGCTGTCGCGCGGATGCCGTTGTACGACATGGACAGGTACTTTGGAGCAATGAACTCCTCTGGGAAGCGCTGAGTGAGAGCCATAAGAACCATGTTGGCGAGTCCGGCATAAAACGAAGGCTGCGCGAGGACGGTGGTGTTCATCGTGCGGCGGTCCAGACTCGACTGGAACACCTTCACTTCCTCTCGCCGCACTGCCGCGGACCCGGATTGACCCCGTGAAGCCATCCGCGTGATACAGTGAACAAACTTCTTGATTTCAAAAAGGAAAAAAAAAATAAGCGATGTCACGGCGCAACAAGAGAGGGACGAATAAAGAGAGAGGGAGGGTGCTGAGCACGAGGGTGTAGACGAGCCACATGTAGAAGATGTGGTCAGGTCCGTTTTGATTTGGTGTGACCCGGCACGCGCGCAGCCAGCCCAGGGTAGATGCGCTCTGCGCGTTGCACCTCAGCAGCGAGGACCTTCCATTCACTCAGCGTTTGATAGGACTACGTTGCTGCACGGGAGCACTGATTTACCGTACAAGTACCCGTTCTGTGCTGTGTATACTACCATAACAAAGGGAGAGGAAAAAAAAAAAAAATAGTGTGCGCTGCACCGCCTTCGCGGGAGTCGGCTTCGCGAAGAAATACAAGAAGAGAGCGCAAATGTGTGTATGTGTGTGTGTGCTCTTGACGGCGGCAGCGACCATGATAGCAAGGGAGACTGTGCGGTGCCGTTGCCAAGGAGAAAGCAAACTAAAATCAAAGGCCCATACGAGGCTGGGACGGCATGTCGCTCAGTTCACGTCGACGCCTCGGCAACTGTAGCCGTTGTAGAGGAGACCACGAAAGTTATATGCGGCCACAGCAGGCTGCACCTGGTTGTCTTTCGTCACGGCGCGCAGACAAACCTTGAAACGTTGTCCGCCGTCTTCAAGAGACTCGGGCGGGGCCACAATATCCTCCAGTGGTACGGCCGCGACGACCTGCCGCCACGCCCAATCCCGCCGCACGGGCGGGCTGCCTGCGGTATCATCGATACCTGCGACTTCAGGTGGCGGCAGCAGCTTCGCCTCTCTCTCGAACGTACGACCGCCGTCGAAACTCATCTCCACCCGTTGAATGCCATTGCCGCCACCGCCGAGAGCGTACGCCTTGACGGCAATGGCGTCTGCGGATGGGTCGTATGATGCGTCCGTGATGCTGCTCTGCACGGGCATGTAGTACACACTCTCGTAGGACGGATCAGGATGTGTTTCCCACGAGGGGAAATTCTTGTAATCGTTCTGCTGCCAGACTGACTGTGCCTCGAAGGGCTGCACCGTAACGCGTTGTAGAAACTTGCAATTGCGCACGCCCACCGTGCCGGGCACAATAGCCCGCAGCGGGTAGCCGTGGTCAGGCGGAATGGGCTCGCCGTTCATCTCGAAGGCGATGAGCACGTCAGCCTCCTCGCGCGTAGCCATCTCGTAGGGGATGCTCACGCGAAAATGGCCCGCTGCATCGCTGTCGGCGCCTTCGAACTGGACGTGGTACTTTCTGCCATCCGACAAGGGCGATGTCTGGCACGCCGCGATTACATCACGCAACCACACGCCCGACCAGCGCGCCGTGCCAATCGCTCCGTTCGTCCACGCCAGACCCTTGACGCCCTTGCTGTCCCCTCCATCAGCGTGCTGCGCCGCCATCTCCGTGCGGCGATTCCCGCCACACTGCATGGTGTTCACGACGCTGTGCTGCGGGAAGCGCGTCTTGAGCTCGTCAACGGTGAAACAGTGGGGAGTGATGCCCTCTCCGTCCACGCGCACACAGAACGACGGGTCCTCCTTGAGCGCTGGCACGGGCATGTGCCCTCGGACAAAGAAGAGATCATTCGGTGTGAGGAACTCATCAAGGATACCCTCCGGGCTCTCCGCGTTGAATGGGCGTGCGCTCAAGACGCGCAGACCCGGTGAACGTTTGGGCTCGTCCTTCCACATGGCCTCGACGTCAACCGTGACAGGCGCGTACCCGGAGAGATTCCCAATGCGATGACGCTCGAGTATCGTGCGGACCGCGTCGTCGTCGTGGATGGTGAAAATGTTCCACCACTTCTCGATGGACGAGCCCGCGGCGAGCATGATACGCTTCTCTCCGCCAGGGTGCTCCTTCACAAAATCACTCACGTCGTACACACCATTTTTATACGTCACCCACACGCCAGCGCCTGTCTTCAGGGAATTGTGCTTCTCGACCTCTTCCGCTGTGTAGTAGGGCAACGACTTCTTTTCTTGACCAGCTTCCTCTTTGGCGACACACGAAGCCGAGCGACCGGCAATGGCATCGCCGTACCAGGACGTCACGCCGTACGTCACGGTGGCACCGCCTATAACAGAGCCAACGAGGCGTCGCAGCGAGAACGCCATAACTTCCCTAGTCGCGTTTGCTACTTCGGAGGCCAATATGTGTCTATGGGGATGCGGCGGCAGCGTGAGTGAGGGGGGAGATAGAAAGTCGATAAAGTTAAGAGAAAAAACAACAGAGACAGAGACAGAGACAGAGACAGACAGATGCGGATGCGAATAGGGAAGAGGAGGGGGTGTTGAGAAGACGTTGGTGGAGGCGATGGTGATCGGCACTCGGTGACGCGAGCTCCAACGTGCGTGCAGTGTCTCTTCGCCACATTCTCATTATGTGCATGTGCGCTAGGGCGGCCTCTGAGTTCGAGATAGACATCGACTGGCAGTGGTGTGTGCTGACGCCTCAATGAATGTACGCGCATGTAGTCATGGGTGGGTACTCCCACGCGCGTGCGTCAGAGATACGCTCACCTTATACCTCAAGAATCGCATGGTTGAATCCGTGTACGTGCTCCACACAAAGAAGTGAAAGAGGCGAGGCGGTTGCCGTCAAGATGACTTGTGTACATCATGGTGGCATTGATTTGTGTCGATACGCATGTGATACAGAGGTTCTGGACGTGCAATCAGCAATCGTGGCCCTGCTGGCGAGGCCCGCACTCACAAAAAGTGACGCAATAACTCGTAAGCCGCCCTCCGGACGCGTAGACACGCACACGCACACACGCGCACTCGCACAATAATCACAAACGGCACCGCACAGCAATGACCGCATCACAGCACTAAAACACACGGAATTCAAAGTCCATTCGTGGTGGCGGTGCGAGTCCGGCACCGTACTTGCGCACACGCGCACGCTCCCACTCCTTGGAGGAGGAAGCGTTGCCAATATTCGTGTTCGTCGCGCGCAGTCGCATCGGTGGCTTCGATTTATTGGTGCGATCTGTCTGACGCAAGCGAGACATGTAGAGCCGCTGGTACTGGGGCTCAATGGGGCGCCAGTAGTACCGCAAGTCCTTGACGTCGATTTGGCGGCCAATACGCCGGCGACGCATCTTGCCGCCGAGCGCCACCCACACGCGTGAGTGAGCAGGCCCCATTTCTTTGAAGCGCAGTTGCCACACCTGCATGCGGTGTTGTGCCATGTACTCCTGGGGCCTTAGCTGGATCCGGCGGCCTTTGCGGGTGATCTCCTCACAGCCAGGCTTTGCCATTCGTGGGATAGAAAGGCGAAACATGTTAGCACAATTGCGAAGGAAAGCCGCGGGATACAAGAGGAAAAGACGGAGCGCGTCTGAGCAACAACAAAGTCAGGTAACACGTACCTTTGCACCCCAGTACTTGGTTCTTTCCAATCACGATTCTGCCGTAAGAAAGAGGGTTAGGAAGGTGAAACGGAAGGTGACAGACGGAGACGGTGTGCGCGTCGGGAAGATGCGTACCGCGCCATAAAAATGAAGCTTTTTTCTTTTTTTTTGATGTGCGCGGTGCCTGTGGAGCGCACAGTCAGTTGTACCCGTGATGGACAGAGCTGATGCGCGTTCTGTGTTTCTCTCTGGTGCCATAGGCCCGACTTGAAGAACGGGGCACGCATGGGAGGAAAAAGGGTCAGCCTCCTCCGCGGACTGGTTCGCGTTTGAACAGTTGCTTTGTCGCCTATGGCATTTAGATGTTTTGGTTTTCGCTTTAAGGACAACGTAACGCACAAAAGAGAGCAAACGGGGAAAAAAAAGAGAAGAAGAAGAAACGTGTACTGTAAAAAAAAAAAGTGTGAAGTCCCACCACACATTTCGCCGGATACGGTGATGCTGGTCACGGCCGAGTATCAGTGCGGGGAAACAAGGGGTGGAGAGAGGCATTACACACAACACAGTCCGCTGGGTGTGACAAGATCTAAGAAGAAAAGAGAAAAAAATCTAAATACGCTGCGATGCCGCGTTGCGTGCGACGGCAGAGATTTTCGCAGTGTTGCTTGAAGCCGCACCACCGTAGCGAATCTGCAAAGCCTTGCTCACGTTCCACACGTACGAAAGCCACACGGTGAAGAAGCTGATGGCAAAACTCAAGACTGTCAGGAATAGTGAAATCCCCTGCAGAACGTCTCTCCAGCCGTAGCCAGCGACCAACCAGATTTCCAGCCACGTCATGGCGAAGTCGTGAACGAAAAAGTTGATAGAGATGGCCAGACACGCGATAGTACGGCGCGCGCGAGGGGACATTTCCTGGCCCAGATAATAGGTCCAATAAAGCAGTGGAGACGTGCCAAAGAAGAAGACAGCCAGTCCGAGTGAGGCGAACGCAATGTAAGCATTCACTCCAGCCACGCCGATTTCTTGCGTGCGCATGCGGACGTGCACTATCCACGCGAACAAATTGACGAGCGATGTCAGGACGTAAAAAAAGATGTACAAGAGTATGAGGCGCGGCCGCGCATGTCTCATGCGATACTTACTCTTGTTGAGGTGTACCCTCATCGTCTAGCCGTGTAGCAGAAGAAGAAAGTACTTGGCGCACGATTGACGCGTGCCGTGCGTTTGCGACGACGCGACAGGGATAGCGAAAGAGAGAGAGAGCGGTCACCTGCTGGGCGGTAGAATCCCTGCACAGCGATCGGCGTCTGATCTGCGCAACGTACGACTTCGAGTAGAGTGCAGATGCCTATACAGAGAGGAGAGAGAGGTCGAAGCGAAGGGCGGAGGATGACGATGCAGGTGCGCTCAGCTTGGAAAAGCAAAACCAACAGATTGGGCGCGAGGCATCCATCAAACAGGGATACAGTGACAGCGCAACTGTGAACAAGACACACAGGCCCGCACATGTCCACCGGATGATGGCAAGGAAAAAACAAGCAGAGCGGGTGAAAAAGCGGATGCGGCCGACCACGCCTGATCGAGTACGGTGCCCAACGTTGCGTTTTCATCTTGTCAGTGGACATGGCAGGAACGAGGGAAGAGGAGAGGACGAAGACACAACATGTACTCACACCTAAGCGGCACATGTGTGCTTCAGTTGACAAGGCAGAGCCCCCGATTTGACAGCGCGTGGAGACTTGGGTCAGCACTGAGATGTTGAATTTCGCTCCATTTTTCTATATTCCTTCTGGTTGGGCGACGGGCGGATAAGAACACAGACATATGAAACACTCGCGGTTGTCTAGTACGCGGCGAACACGACAACACCAAGGTAAGAGGTATGAAAAAGAAACCGAAGGGTAAACGAACGTAAGAAATATGGCGATACTGGAGGAGAGAAGAAGACGTGCAAGCGTTTCATTTGTTTTTTATTCCTTCCTTCCCTTTTCTTTTGTGCTTTAGCTACGATAGCGGAAAAAAAAAAAAACTGTTTCACGCGCCATGAAGATGAACATCAAAAAGTCACAGAAATTGTAGGGTAAAAGGGCGGAAAGGGGAGCGGCGCGGGAGGGGGGGGGGACAAGAGGGAAACGACATTGAGACAGACCGGAAGGCGAGGTGATGGACAGCTCTGTAAGAGTTGAAAATTTCGTATTAGTACACCTCTGCCTCGATCGTGTTTTCTTCTGCCGCAAACCTCTTGCGTGAAACTCTATTTTCTTCCACAAGTTCGTCCCCTCTCTCGCTCTCTCTTTCACGCTTTTCTCAGTATGAGGTCGTCCACAATTGCGCCGAACGTCGTCCGTGTCCCTGCTCACGATGCACCGCCTGCGGCAGTGGTAGCAGCCGCTGCCGCGGCCTCGAGGTTGGCGAGGTAGTACGTACGGTTGTAGCGCTGTTTTACGACAGCACACAGTGCGACCGCAATGGTCATACCCGCCGAGTAGGCTACACTCATCGACTGACCGCGGAAGAACTTGGAGACAATCTGATAGAAGAGCAACGCACCGAGGTTCTCACTGATGGAAATGCAGATGCCACTCACACTCTCCTCCACAGGGTAGGAAATCTCTGCGGCAAGCTCGTAAAACAGCGGGGCAGCCGCTCCATTCCAGAAACCGCACATGGCCGTGGCGAACACGATGAAAACGCGTCCCAAATTCCACAGGAAGAAACCCTTGTCATTTGGTGTGCAGGCGATAAAGACCAGGTTGGCGACAGTGGTCATGGTAATGCAGAAGAAGATGACGTACTTCATCTGGCGAGTGAACCACATGTCTACCGCGTAGGAGGAGACAATGCCACCGACCACGTACGCGGTCATACCAAAGAAGCTCATCACACCAATGTATTCCTCCGTGAAGCCCTCTGCCTTCTCCAGGTAGGTTGCTGCGAAGAGTGAAATCCACGCTGCAAAACCACCGCAGAGCCAGGCGTAGATAAAGAAGATACACACAATGGACGGATTCTTGACGAGCTCCTTCATCTGTGTGACAATGCCCACGTGCTCCGGTGGCTGGCCGTGTTGGCCATGCTGGACGGCGATCACGTTCTCGCCAGGCGCAGCAGGTGCAGCAGTCTCCTTCTTGTGCTCCACAGTGTGTGCTGCATCCTCCTCATCGGGCTCAGGCATCGGCTCCTGAGGGAAGAAGAGCCACACAAGCGTGCAGGCGGTGCCGGCCATGACGACCTCGTACGTCGTGACCGACGTGAAGGATGGGTGGCGGGTCAGCCATGGAACTAGGATGTAGCACATGGCGTTACCGAACGTGTTCATCAGCACTGCCGCGGCCGTCGCACGCGTGCGCTCCTCAGGTTCGAACCAAATGGCTGAGAGAGCAGACACACAGCCAGTAGCGACCGGTGAGCCGATACCACTGCAGATCTGGCCAATATTCAGCATCACAAGGCCGAACGTGCTACTACGGGACATGGAGCCAATCAGCTTCAGGCACGCGCCGATTACTTCACCCGACGCACCAATGCGAATAGCCATGCGCAAGCCATCGTAGCGCGTCACCAGCTTCATGATGGGGATGGCCAAGCACAGGAAGACGATTGGCTGCCATGAAGACAGCAGCTCCAGCTGGGTGCGGCCGAGGCCGTGCACATTGTCCTCGAGCCACCCGGCCACAGGATCGAACATGAGCCACGCAAAACCATTGTTGAACGTGAATAAAACGAAGATCAGGAGAGCCCTGTACTTCTTTTCGACCAACATCTTGAACAAGTTCGGGGGGGGGGGGTAGGAGGGTGTTGGTGATACCGCGCGTACGGTATAGGTGTTTCTTTCCGTGTTGCGCTCGGGCAGGTGTGCTCGCGGAGTAAAGCGAAGCAGACAGCCAGGCTAGGAGAGACGGACAAGAAGCACACGCGCGTGTGGATGTGCGATAGGCCCGAGAGACTAGAGGACAAAAGGATAGCGGCAAAGTAGAAGAACTCGCGATTGGACAGTACGAAAGAAAAAAAAAAAAAAGATGCTGTGAAGAGACAAGCGTTGCTCCAGATGTGGATGGTAAAAGTGGGTTGAATGTCGCAATCGGAACAAGAAAAGGGCGAGAGGAGGGTGCGAATGAGATACATAAGTAGCCACGCGAACATACCGTAAGTGCACACATGGGCAGAGGGAGAGAGGGTAAAGAGTAAGTGGTCGTGATGGTAGTACGCCCCGCGACTGATTCTGTTCGCGGTGGAAAGAAAGAGATGACGCGCTTGGTGCCATATCGCTCAAGAGCAACTCAATATATACGTCTTTGCCGCTATCTGGCGATCACACGTTATCATTACTGTTATCATTACTGTTGCTAGGGACCCTGTTGTATGTCTCTTTATGAAGCTAGTTTTTGACGTTTGCCGCACCTCAACACGGTGCATGCTCGGCTACGCGGCCCACCACCATTCGAAAGAGAGGGAGTGAGAATGCAGAGCGGTGAAGGTCTGTGGCACAGGGCAGACATGGCAAGCAGCTTGTGTTCCCCCGTACCGCTCACAGAGTCAAGGTACGACGGCGTGATGGTGCGCCGTGTGCGAGGGAAGCTGCACTCTTGGCAGCACCATACAAGTGGGTCATCAGGAATCGCAGTAGCAAAACGAGCAGAGCTGCGCTGATGGCCTTGACGGCATGGCCTTTCCATCCGTAGTCACCACCGATCAGGCGCGATAAAATACCATTGGATTCACTGGTGGCTGCAGTGCTACGGGGCGCGGACGGTGCGGTTTGCGAATGCGAGGAGAACGCGGATGCTGGTGGAGCTGCCGCACCAGACTCGTCTGCTTGGCCGCCAGCAGGGGAGGAAGAGGGCGACGACGACGAGGCGGCTGTGGTCGTCGCGACAGAAGCGAGTGCGGCGCGTTTCGTGCTCTGTTCGTTGACAATCTGGCGCAGCGCTAGCGCCTGGCGCTTACACATTTCCTCGTGCGCTAACAGCGCGTCCACCGCCTCTGCGTTGAGACAACGCGACAACTCAGGGACCAGGCTCACGAGCGATGAGGAGCCCTTGTCCGTGGCAGCAGCACACTCAGCCTCAAGTGTTGCCAAGTCCACGATGGACTTCCGCAAGCCATCCGTGGTGTCCCCATCCCGTACTGCCTGTGCGGTGATCGTCGCACCGCTGCCATCCACGCCGTTGGCGTATGAAAGCACTTCGATCAGCTCCTCGTGTGCTATTCTGGATGCGACGGAAGGGCTGCTGCGCTTTGCCATCCGCACTGCCGAGACGGAGATGGCACACGGAAGAGACCCGTCCAAACGCGATCGAAGGAACCGCAGGAAAGTCGAGAGCCGTTCTGTAGGGTCAGTGGATACGCCATAGAGAGCCGATACGCTCTCCATACCTCGGGTACTTCGCAGTGCTCGCACTGGACTGAACAGCCGCAAGCACACGAGGGCCTGCTTGCGAACGTCGCCCAGGCTCTGGCTAAGCATTTTTCGTGGGTCAAATTCTTCAATGACACGGGTATGCTCCTTCGCCGCTTTTGCTAGCGCATCGACGGCAGCGAGGCTGTCTTCGAGTGCGGCGTGCGCGTTGTACACCATTTGTGTACGATCTGCGGGCGCCTCGACAGGAGGGCCCGCGGACACAGCTTCGCGTTGCATCTTGAAGCTCGGGACAGGAGGAAAAAGGAGCACGGCAACAGCAAAGTGAACGAGCTGACAAAAAAAAAAAAAACGCCAGCCGAGAGAGCGAGATGTATCTCGTTATCTGATGTCGTTTTTTTTTCCCTGTGCGTGTGTGTGTGTGTGAGGAGTGCTAAGAAAAGATCAGTGTCCCATAAGAAACAAGGAGTGAAAAAGAGAAGAGAGGGAAATGGCAGGAGAGAGGGTGCACATGTCGTTTCGTTCCTGCGGTGGCATGGGTTCGGCTAGTCGACGCGCTGGGAAGGGGAACAGTTGTCAGCTGGTGCACTGACTCGCGAGACACGCGTGCACGTGGAGATGAAAGAAGGCAACGTGGACAAGCCCGCTGCGATGTGCGACTTCTCTCCTACGCAAGAGCAAGAGGGAGGATCGCATCACAATACGGCTGTCACGAGGACGAGTCTATGGCTTAACAGACAGATTAAAGAGAGTCTTATTCATGTTTGACAAGTTCACAAGAAACAGGTCGCGTACAGAGAAATCAGAGAGAGACCAAAAAAAAAGTAGGTGAAGCAAGCAACAAAAGGAAAACGAAACGGGAAGAAACGCTGGGGCAATGATGTGATCTCTTGACAGACGTCGCAAACGCGGGAACAGGATCAAGTGAACAGTAAATTATCAGATAGCGCGAGCACTCTCAGCCAGACACACACGACTATGGTTGAAGCGAGGGCAGTGTGGCGCTGCTAAATCACCAGCCTCCGCACATTCGACAACAAACAGAGCCGCTGACAATCAGGATCAAGACGGGCAAAGAAAAAGAAAAGAGAAGAGAGAAGATGGGCAAGGATTGCCGAAGCGCGTCAGTTCTTCTTTCGACCCCTCCCATCTTCCCTTTCATCCTCCTCGGATTGTCCTTCACAGCGCTCGCAGACTATTGTTGTGTGTTTTGTCGTTGTGGTGATGGTGGTGTTGTTTCGAAGGAGTGCAAGCGAATGAACAGACGGTCGCCAAGACATGAGTGCACCTACTCTTTTGAGAAGGTGTTCGCTTCGCGAAAAAAAAAAAACGTGCACATGAGGTGCGAAAAAGATTGCCGACTCGACGCAACGCACATCTCAGTCTCCCTGAGGTAGAACGCCAATGTATCGGTAGCGTTGCGTTGGCACGACAGCATCACCCGCCTTCACCGGGCGGAACACCACAACACAGCCATTTACGTGGGATGTGATGAAGTCGCCAGTATCCTCCATCGTGCAGTCAGTAATACGGCCTTCTCGAATCAGAAATTGATGATCGATCGTTTGCTGAACGTCACCACTATCTGTGTCGTCCTCTAATGGCCATACACCAATGGTGCTGTCGGCGCTCGTGCTAAACAAGATGTCGGGGCCGTAGGTATTCTCCGCTGCCATGGACAGGTTGGTCACCGTGTCATGGTGCCCGCTGTACAGGCGCACACGCCTTTGCATGCGAAGATCCCATTCTGCAATGTACGCGCCACACCCGTTCACACCGTTGTGGCCGGTGAGAAGTGTGTGTGGCCGAGACTCGGGGGTTTCACAGCAGACTGGATAGTATTCCATGTTTGTCAGCGTGTTGGCCAGACTCATGGTTGCACTGCCACTCGGGGAAGTGCGAACATCCCACAGGCGAATAGCCAGGTCTTCACCGCCTTGTGCAACGCAGTGCGGCATGCCGGGAATGAAACGCACAAAATGGACAATATTCAGCTTGATATCACCACAGTACACCTCATCTTGGCGCTCTACATCCCACAGCCGCACGGTGTTGTCCTTGCTGCCTGAGACCGCAAACTTGCCGTCGAGCGTCATATCCACACTGGACACGTTCAGCGTGTGGCCCCGCAGCTCCGCGACGGGCTCATCGCCATCGAGCTTCCAGACCTTGACAACCTTGTCCCGGCTGGTCGTTGCGAAGTGGCCGGACGAAAGGGGCTCCGTGATGGTGTTGATCTCGCGGCTGTGGGCGAAACACCACCGGCGGAGGATGTGGCCCGTCTCGTAGTTCACCAAACATATGTTACAGTTTTCTCCACCAACGAGAATGTGACCAGGTGGCTTGGCGCGCCTGCAAGAGGCCACGGCCGTCGCCGCCGCACGTCCGGGAAAGAGATCAGTGAATTGACGGAAATCTGTGTGGAGCAACTCGGACGAAACCACGGGGACTGCTGGCTTCATGGTGTGCTGAAGCGCCTCGATCTGATGCACCACGTTGAATGGCTTCTCTGCCGCTGATGCAGAGGGCTTCATTTTGGGTGTCCTCTGATTCACGACGTCACTGTCATCCGATGATCGACGGGTTCCTGGCTCGTCGTCATTTTTTTTGCACTTGACACCACCATTGGCGTGAGAAGATTTCTTGTTGTTACGTTTGCGGGTACGTTTAGCATTCAGCTTCATCTCGCCCTTGCCGGACGCATCGTTGTTGTTCTTGGTGCACGTTTGCCCCATGATGCCTGGTGTTGTACTTGGACTGACGCCCACGCAATGTATGGCTTGCTGTACTGTGCTTGTCGGTTTTGTGCGTGTGTGCGTTCTCCTGTTTCTTCACGTTTTCCTTTTTATAGTTCTTTTTTTTTTTTTTCTGCGAGCTACGCTGCGATACAATGCGCACGTCAGGGACGCTAAGGTGAACGTCGGTGTCCGTGCGTGTGTGCGTGCGCAAAGGCTGTAAAGGTGCAATGATGAGCAGACAGGTCTTTATAGAGTCGCAATGGCGGTTCGCGTCCAGTACGTGTGCTCTTCACACAAAAGGGAAAAAGAGGAAAAAAAAAAAAAGATGACGGGTGCGGAGACATGAAGAGGAAGCGGAGGAGCTGCAAGTGAGGTTTTTCGAGAAGGAAAACAGTGAAATGGACAGAATGCAGGTCTTCCCGACCAGTCAACGGCGTCACTTGTGGAGACAAGTAAACAGAAAGTCATCGGTGGCTGAAGCACCGGAAGGCACAAAGAACAGAGGCGGCCAAACATGACGTGATTTGCCAGCTGCTCTCATATGGATAGGACGGAGAATGCTACCTTTTTGTTTTCGTCGCTGTTGCTTCCGTGGCTTTACATGGGTCGAGGGTCTCGCCACATTCTTGAATGGAAGAGAGAGCTTGGACAGTGGGCGGGCATGAGGAAAACGAAAAAAATAAAAATAAGAAAAAGAAGGGATGTGAAAGAAGACAAGGCACAGATCTGGTCAGAGCGTGGCAGCTGCGCGGAGCATTGGGACACGCAGGGAAGTAGGCAGCACGTGTGACGAGGTGGCGCCTGGACTAAACTGGGTCACCATGCTCCGCTGACCAACGGCGAGTAGCGCATCACCGTCAGCGAGCAGCAACGCCACCGCTGCGGATTTCTTTGGATCTGACCAATTCACGCCGTCACGCGAAAAACTTGTACCACTTGAGTTGGCTCGCGCGAACATCAGCCCCGTTGCAGTGGCGCGTTGCCGCTGTGCCACACAGCACACTGGCTCGCTCAAGGAGGACCGCACGTACGGTACGAAACTGACGTTTTCTGCCAGCGAGAACGTTCTAACGGTGCAGTCCCGAATGGCAACGCCGATGCACAACATGCATGAGAAGTCGTACGGCAGAACGTCTGTACCCTCGCCAGACACAAAGAGGTGTGTGAAGAAAATGTCATCGTCCTTGGCGAGGCGAAGTTGCCGAGTGCATGTGTGACGGAGGGAAGCTGCGACCTCGTACGGTAGGGTCTGCTCGAAAGCAGAGGAGTACTCGAACGCCCCAGCCGCGCTATTTTGAGTGTGTGGTTTGCTTTGTGGGCTCTTCGTAGACACAATGCTCTGGACGATGCGGCTGCTACTAGGAAAAGGTGGGGCTTCGGAGTGGCGTACACAAGACGTTGATGCGACGTCACGGACGTATCCAAGCTGGTGCGGAATGCGCCAGAAGGTGGCACCACGATCCCATGAAACGTGTAAGGAGCGGTGCTCACTCACAACAATGTGTCCAGACATCGACGATGATGCACACCCGTCACATCGCAGCAGAGCAATGGGCGTCGTGCACGTCAGCACTACTTTTGGATCGGTGACAACCACTTCCCCGACTCCAGACACGGTCAGCGCGGTGAGTAGTACATTCATTCCTACGGTGGCGTACAGTAGAAAACCGGTGGTCGCAGAGGGGCTTTCAGGCATAAGTTCAAGGTGGTCGACAGAAAGCTTTGCATCCGAGCACGGTGCCAGTGCCCGTAAGAAAAAGCCTGGAAGATCTTGAAACGTAACACCACGATTGCCTGACACGATTAGGAGGCCGTCCTCACCACCACACACAACCACGTCATTGGACGCGACGAGACATTTTATGCGCACCTTGTTTGTGTCGCTGCGGGACGTACCGTTTGCTTTCGGTGCGGGTTCATCTTCAACGTCATCCTCCCGGGGTAGCAACGCCGTGATGGATTCTAGCGTCACCTCCTCCTCAGCACCACCGGTAGAGGTGCCAGAGTCGGTTTTTGTTGTGGCGGCTAGAATCGGTAGCACACGTTTCCATGAAAGGCCACGGTCTGCAGACCTGAGGAGATGGCCGTTTTCGCCTAGGACAAACAAGAATCGTGGTGGTAGCCCCGGAAAACAGAGCCGAAGCACCGCTAGCAGCGATGGCAATGACATGGCACTCCAATCAGTGTCATCGTCTTGGTCTGTCATTGCTGCGCGGCAACTTGACCGCTCCAGCAAGGCGTAAAGAAAAAGTAGAGCGCGATCAACTGTGGGCTGTGAAGATCGGCGCAGCAGCGCTCCGAATTCGCGCGGCCTGTTCATTGTCCGTATGCTGGGAACAATGACTGACCATGTCCAATCAACGTTCAATGATGATCAGTGAGGGAACAGAAGAGAGTGCGAGGAGGGGATAGACAAGAAGAGCGGAGAGTATACCGACCATTCCTTGTTGGGAGCACGCGATAGTAGCGAATAATAAAGCACTAGTGCCCAAGGAGAATACAGACGCGCACGCAGCGGTGATCAATTCTCGATGTGCGCGGAGAGGACTCGCTTCACCAACGGAGAGAATACAATGGCGCTAGGAGAGCGTGAAAATGGAGAAACACACGCTGCGCACGCTAACGCTGGTTGTCGCTACTGCATCAACGTCTCTCTCTCTCTCTCACACACATACACGCAGACCGTGCATTGAGACAACTTTAGAAGCGACGCACATATCCTCTCAGTTTTCCTCTCCTTTTTTTTTTTTGATATGGTACACTTCGAGCAGACTCTCTCAGAGTGTGTGGGCGTGGGTATGCATTGTTTGCAGTGTTCAAGTGAAATGCGTGCACACGGGCTCTGTTGCCTGGTTTTTGATGTGCCGCTGCGTGCTTTCGTCATCCAAGAACGAAAAAGAACAGAAAGATGAGCACCAGCAGCAGCCCTAGAATTGTACAGATCTTTCCCTTGTTGGACATGCTAGCAAGCAACTTATCCACTTTTTCGTTGGCAGAGCGCAAGCGCACCTGGAGAGTAGACACGTCACGATCCATCTCAGTAAGCAATTCGTCCTGTACGCCGAGTTCGCCCTGGATGTTGACGCCAGTTTCACGCAACTCTTGCAGGCCGTACGCAAGCCGGTCAAGTGCCTCGTCCTGCTGAGTCATTTCTTCCCGTTGCGCGTGTTGTTGGCCCATGACGAACTCATCAGGCATAGAAGGTCCTGTGGTGGCGCCCGCATTCTCATTTGGGACGGCAAAGCGCGACGACTGGACGGCAAGGCTACGAGAGCGAACTGTCTCGTAAAACGCCTCTAGCTCCTGAGTGTCTTGCTGGAGTAAGCGCAGCGCAGATTGGCGCTCCATGATTTCGTTTGCCGTGAACACCTTCCCGTGAACTCTGCCACCGTGAGATTCAATCACCTGCAGGGTTTCCCGGAGAAGGTCTACCATATCCTTCGCTGACGCGCAGATGTCTTGCAATTCTTTTACAGCATCATTGTTAACGATGCCCTTTTGCGACACGCTCTGCTGCACAATTCTTCCAGTAACAAGGAGTTCCTTTAGCTCCTTTACAGTAGCATTGAATGGGTCGGCACTGTCCATGCCTGACGAAGGGGGGGGGATAGGTCAAAATAGGGGGTGAAAAAGTTGAGTGACCGTCGATAGTGAGTGGAGTCGCGGTAACGTACTCCTGTGCTTGGGACACGTGCAGGTGCACCGTTTGTTCGTGCTGGGCTCCCAACCAGTTGCGGTGTCGTGACTGGCGTGGAGGGTGATGAGCTTGATCGTCCCCTATCAGAGGTTGGCGTTGCGAGCGATGAAAGTGAGGACATAGGAAGAAACAAGAAGGGGAGGACGTCATATTTCGCGGTGGCTAAGAAACATGCAGGACGACAAACAGGCGGCCGCCACTCGTATGCACTTCATTTCCTTCTATTGCATAGCAGTAGAGAAGGAGCGATACTACAGAGGCAAACGCATAACCACTCTAAAGTGGTTATGAGGCCTTTCAAAAGCCTGAGCACGTTGCGCGCTGCTCATCAGACCTACGCTATTGCTTTGCTCGCTCGCTTGCGGAGTTGGTACTTTTTATTGACGTCATGCATCATGGGGCGGTATTTGGTCCGCTATTGAGACTGTAGTGTGGAACTGAAAATGCTGTCCTAACTGTTTGCAGCGGAAGCCGTTTCCGCAGATACCCAGGGGAAGAGCGAAGTACACATTGGCGTGTCAATGCGCTCGTCTCGGCGTTCGTGTCTCCAGTGGGCCTTGTGCGGAACGGAAGCAATGACGCTTCCAACAATGATAATAAAAGAGAACAGGCCACGGAGGCGGAAAACAGAAGAAGAAAGAAAAAAGCAACAGTATCGCCAAAGCGGGGGAGACACCTAAATGAAGAGAGCCTGCAGCACAACGAAACAGTGACGATAAGAGAAACAAGAAAAAAAAAATGTAGTGGTTTAACAGTCTCAATTTCAACGCTCCAGGTTACAGTGTTGCAGTTTTTGGATTGAGGAGCGGCGTGCGGTCTGCGCGGGAACGACAAAGAGTACGCACAGAGAGTGTGTCCCTGATCACACACTTTAGCCTTGAGGACCTACAGCGTAGTAATCGTTTTGCACAGAATGAAACAGTGATTTCAACTCCGTTCCTAGTGTATCAAAGAATATGGAGCTGCACTTTAGAAAGCCGCCCAGAGTGTGTGATATGGTCGTGACTTTATTCGCGAGTAAGTAATCATGTGTGTCCTTGAACTTTTGGTCGGCGGCGTCAAAACGCGACTTGCACTCGTCGCGCTTGGTGATGTGGCCCCCGTAGCTTTTGGAAGTATTGAGGTCTTTCCCTTTCTTTTGGTATGCGCTCTCGGTTTTGCGCACCTCCTCACGATAAGTGTCATACTCAGCCATGGTCTTACTGCGTTCCGACTCCATCTTCGAGCACTCATCATAGAGCTGTTTGAGGTCACGGATTGCAGGGAGGACTTCATCGTCCATAGCGCGCTTGTAGTTCACCAACGTCTCGCCGGTCAAACGATCGCAGCTTGCACCAAAAGCAGTGACAGTGTCCGCAGTGTGCTGTGGGGTCGCTGGATCGGCAATCAGCTGCTCGAACACCTTGCGCACATTGTCCATAGCGGACACAACCGCAGCCACAGACGACTTCGCCTTTTCCATCGCCGACTTGTACGAGCGGAGAGCGGAGTGCACATCCTTCATGCTCGTCTTGCGGCGATCGTACTCCTCGTCGCGCGTCTTTGGGGCAAGTTTCAGCTGTGTTTTGATTCTATTCATTTTCGCGATTGGTGGAGATCTGAAGAAGTAATCACTAGTACGGGAGCAGAGGACAATCGCAAGAGACAACTAAAGCTGCTGGGGACAGGACCAGAGAACGAGGGGAAAAACAACAACAGCGAAATGGAGGGGGGGAACACACCGACACTAAAAGGCAAACGAGGAGAAAAGTGCGCAGCCAGAGAGGTATAGGGAGAGCATGCGGAAGATGAATGGAAAGAAAAGGATTCGGGCAGACCGGAGGCCCAGTAGCTTCATCCACAGATGCCTGACAAGTTGCAGAAATGGAGAAGAAAGGAGGGCAACGCGAACAAGGTGAGGTGTGCACGACACCTTGAGGACATCAGGAGATGCACCCGAAGTGCACAGGGCACCGCAATAACAAAAGAGTGTGTACATGTACGGCAACGTCCCGATGAGCGGAAAGGTACCCGTGACATTTTCCAGACCATAGCCAGGAAGGAGATGAATGAGCAAAGGAAAAAAAAAAAAGAAGGAGCCAAAAAAGATGCGCTGTCCTCGCTGCCGGGGCACCAGTGGAACGAGCAGGTACACATAAATGATTCGGGGGAAAAAAACCCGATGTAAATCACGTGGAACAAAATAGTCGCTCCATATGATTAGAGCACGCTTTGTGTTCTGCCTTTACCTGATCTGTGCGCGCATACGATGATACTGCTGTTCTGGTCTCCTTTGGTACCCGTCGAAATTTCTCAACTGCGGCTTTTGGGGGTCGTGTCGTTGACTGCGATGACCGTTCAATACGAGAAACAGAAGCTAACAGTGTGAAGTCATCCGCTCTCTACTCAAGGAAAAAAATATGAGAAAAAAAGGCTTGCTGCCGCGCATGATGTCGCATGTTCAATCCTCGCTTACGATTCACGCAACGCGAGGGTGGAAGGGAGGCAGCTCATGCAGGGTGTGCAACACTGCAGAGATAGGAGAAAAAAAAAACACACGACGATGACCTTTTATCCAGTCCATGCCAACGCAGCTCTACTGTGTGCGTCCATGATCTGGCTCGCCACGTCAATGAAGCAAAGAAAAACAATGGGGGAGCGGGAGAAGAGGCGCTGAGACGCGAAAGTCAGAGGGCTGAAATGGGCAGCCACTGACAAAACACAATGTACTGCATCGTGTTTACTTCTTCAGCTTCTCACCGCTTTCGTGGATCTTCTTGAGGTCGGTGTGCATGGCGGTGAGCAGCGCAGATGCGGCCGTCAAGTAGTCGGTCATGCACTTGCAGACGTACTTGTTGTTGCCCGCGATTATTTCGTCGGCCTTGGTCTTGTACTCCGTGTTCAGCTTCTCGTACTCTTCCTTGAACTCGTCACGCTTCTTCACCTCCTCGCTGTAGTGCTTGGACTCAGAGATATCCTTGTTCTTCTTCTTGTACTCCTCTTCCTTCTTGCTCACGGCGTCGCGGTACGTGTCGTACTCAGCCATCTTCTTGGCACGATCGCTAGCCAGCTTCTTGGCTTCGTCAATTTGCTTCTTGAGGTCGGACTCCTGAGACATGGCCTTCTTGAATGCATAAGCGTAGTCATCCTTAATCTTCTTGACGCTGTCCGTGTACTCACTGGCAACCTTCTCGAAGGTGTCAGACGTCCCTTCTGTTTTGACCATGTCCTCGAGGGTCTTCGCCATCGCCTCCATCGCAGAGGTCAAGGTGTTGACTGCAGAGGTCATCTTCGACGACGCAGAGGAGTAGGCTTGCACGTTATCGGAGACACTCTTAACGCTCGCGGCCTTCTTGTCGAACTCCTCGTCGACAGTTTTCGGAGCGAGGCCAAGGCTGCTCTTCGTCTCAAGAATGAACTTCTTCATTGTCGTAACAGTGGTGAAACAGACTACTGGTTCGGTTGCGTTAAATAGCTTTCTCTGTTACGAGAATGCGTGCGCTGCAGGGAGTGTGTTAGTATGAGTGTGTGTCGGTAGCTGCACAGCATGGGAAAAAAAAAAGCGAATAGGAAAAACGAAAAAAAAAAAACAGTATAGTCAGGTACGAAATGGCAGAGACACAAGGAGACAGATTGGGTGCGGGTGGGTAAACGGTAGTGTGAGAAGGGATCCAGTAGAATTATGGTTTTTTTTTTCTGTGAAGGCACATGAATGTGTGTTTGTTGATGTGAATCGCGCAGAGCGTGCTCTTTTTTTTTTTTTTCTCCCACACCTGTATAAGTTTACTTTTTATTATTATTATTATTATTATTTTTTTTTTTTGACTGGGTCGCGCTCGCAACTGTCGTCACGGCTATATGCTGAGCTAATGCTGCACTCCGCTTTTCAAAGGGCTGTTTGCGACACCAAACTGAAACAAGGCAAAAATTGTGAGCAGGCACATGCAATCGAAGCGAGGAACGGTGGAGACCACTTTTAAATTTTACAAAGGCGTCACGAAGTACTGTTTTGACAATCTGTTCCACATTTTTTCTTCCCTTTCTTGAATTCGATGCGCACAAACTTCGACGAATTCAGCTAGCTCGTCGTCAATGCCAAATGACGCGAGTGCATCAACTAGCGCCGACCCCAACTCGCCATTCACAGTGTGCACTGGCGTATGGCCATACTTTGCGAAGCGAGATGCCTCCTCGTTGAGCGTACTGTCAAATGGGGCGGCTGCAGCCTGACGTGACTCTATCAACGGAGACGAAGGGTCGATCCGCCCACTCAGTACGTCAGCGAGCTGCTGCTGTGTAACGTTGGGGCCTTGGTAGGCGCGGTCAGAGAACACGCTTTCCGGCCCGTCACATGAAGAGGAAACTTCTTCCAAAAATGAGACACCTTCAACAACAAGCTGCCCTAGACCACATCGACAGCAGACGTCCAGATGCGTTTGACCTCCGTGTCCCCACGGATGCACAACGCAGCGGAATCGAACAGGTACCGACGGCGTGCCAGTGCAGAACGGTAAGGTTTTTGTTTTCAGCGCCGCGCGGTTGCTTCTTCTTCTTGGTGCCGCGCCACCCAACACAGAATTGAGGGCCAGGCCGGGCACCCGGCACGTCACAGCTAGCGTCGAGGTATTTTTCCCTACGGTGCCAAACAATTCAAATACTCCACTGCCGAGAGTATGACGAAATGTCAGACCATGAGGAGTAGGAGGATTATCGTGACGCACGAGATTCCTCGGTGCTGCTTGACACAGAGACCTTCTTGTGGAGCAACCGATCATTTCAACATGTCGGTGGTTTCCTGCACGGATTTCAGTGTCCAGCACGAAAACGTGTGCAAGAACACACACACACACAAAAAAAAAAAAAAGGAGAGAAGTGGAAGATCAGTGGAGAACACCCAAAAATAGGGAATAACGTAGAAGAGAAGTAGAAGAGAAGTGCAATGAGCCACAACAGGTGGAGAAAATGGACATGGTATAGGTAATGAGTGGACATCGGTTTCGGCATGCAGAGGGAACAGCGGAGAGGGGAAAAAAAAAGAACTTTGAGTGGACGTGTGATTCATCCTGCCGCGATACAGCGGGCACGAAAGGACGGGTCAACACGAAGAAAGATGCGGCATTGGGGAGCACATGAATGATTAGGTTCGACTTATACAGCGTCAGAGGTGCTTCAGTCTCCGCTGCAACTACAAAATGTTTGAATGGCACTTTTGCGAGACACGCCAGAGCGTTTACCACAGGGTTAGTGGGAAACCAAACACCACATAGGGTAGAGAACAGGGGGAAAAAAAAAAACGGATGCTAACTCAACAAGATCATCTCCCTCTGGGAGTACCCATCCCGCACGAACGTGTCCTCAATTGGCCTTCTGCTGAAACGCCAACAGCAAACGAAACACGGAAAGTGACTATTCACCGCCCAGAGTGGTATCAAAGGAGATAACGGCAACATCCAACGCATCGACGTCAACACACTCTGTGTAAAAAGGGAAAGGACGGTGGAAAGAAGGTGCATAAACGGGTACGAATAGAATAAAAAAAAAACACAAAGGTGGGGTTTGTACAAACCTGCACCACACCACGCAAGTGGAATCATTATACTCCCCACTTTTGGTATTCCCACGCGCGGTTATCCAGAGGACACACGTTTCGGGTCTTGAGCCACCGTGAAATGCAGTGCGTATGGAACGCATGGTTGCAAACACCCCACGCCACAGTGCAATCCGTTGGGGAGGCACTTGCGTTAGCCTGACATTCAATGCACAGATCCATGATATGGTTCCGACAAATAGCGCATGTATCCACCTGGATGTCCCACGACCACAGAGCGACAGCGTTCCATTTCTTCAGCTGAAAGCGTTTGCTATCATCTGTTCCACTTTCGTTTTCGGGATGCTCGACAGGTTGCTCTTCGTCCTTCTCCATTCGCAGACTTGTTTACGTCTTCGGCTAAGTTTATCCAATCTGGGTTCTGTTCTGCTCTAGTCGATCAGACTTGCAAAGAGAGCTCCTCGAATATTGGCACAGAGTCAACGTAGTGTCGCTGCTGGCTAGTAGCGACAAATACAACACATAAAAGTTTGACAAGTACAAGGGGAGCCGCAGGCACGGAAGTAGATGAGGACTGAGAAGCACGGTGAGGAGAGCTGCAAGACGCCAGGTGCACACCACATTACAATTGCATCATCCGGGGTGCGGAGGAAGAGGTTCTGTCCGCGGCGGTTCGCGCAACACGTGCAACTAGTGTGCTAGCTACCGTTGAATAGAAATATACGTGGTTGCGTCTGGGAAGGTCTCCGAAGGGTGGAACGTGGCGATGAGCACCGACTATATTATTAATAACTTTTTCGTGCCGAATGGACGAGATCAGTGAGCGGTATCGTAAGAGTAATTCTTAGCGTTGTTGTTGGTGGCCTCCCAAAAGGTGAATAACGCGAAGCTCGCAGTCGCACATGAATTAAGTCACTTTTCGCGTCTTATTCGAAACGCGCCGTTAATAAAGATTTTGTCCATCCGTTTCCCATTTTTTCGGTTTTCGATACGATTGCAGTGATACGTTAAACCGTTGGTAGCATCCTCTACAAGACCTGCCCGGGCAAACAATTGGACAGTGAAATTTTTTTCGAAGAAAAACTGCGATGTTCCGTCTCCTTTTTGAATGAGCGGTGTCTCCATTCGAGTTCCTCGCTTTTCAAGGAATCGGAAAAAATTATGATCCGGAAGCGCGTAGTCACGGAACAACAGGACACCGTTCGGCTTCAGCATCGCCGCCAATGCCTGCAGTGCGCGCACCATCGTTTCAACACCAGGCAACGCGCACAACACAAACACAAGCAGAATCGCGTCGTACTTGACGCCTGCTAGGTGGGGGCATAGCGAAGAAAGTTGTTTTTCCACGGAACAGCTTCCTTCTACCTTCGCCCTTTTCACGTCTGGTTCAGCGGAGTCATCACTGTGCAATGCGTCTTCTGTAATGTCGTGCGCAAAGGTGACCAAACGATTTTTCGTGGCCATTTCCTTGGCGATGGGATGCTGTGAAAAGTGAGTCACTGCTTTCACAGATACGTCAAAGCCAACGAAGATGGTTTTGTCATTTTCACATTCGCGCATCAATGGGAGCAACGTGCTCCCTGTTCCGCATCCGCACTCAAGTATAGCGCAACCTTGTGTTTCAGCGCACAACAGCGGCTTCAAGTCTGGAAATGCGTGAATAATATAGTTTTTCAGTGGGAAATGATGCGAACTGGTTGCAAAGTGATTTTCCCACGCCTTTCCATCTTTCTTGGTAGAGACGTTGACTTTCCCCTCGGTATCGCCCACACTTTTCGATTGGCCGATCGTGGCCAACTCAGCAGAACACATTTTCAAGTACTGATCCACCATGTCTTTGCGTGCATCGGGCAGTCCGGCCATAACCTCATCCCAATCGAAGTCATTGGCGTGCAGATTCACATTTTTTGCGTCTGTGAATACACCTCCTTGTCGTGTTTTGGGGAAATGGACGCTGCTCTCCGGCAGCGGGTCACTCATGGTGGTGGCTAATCCTTTTTAAGTGTGCGGGGGGTTGTGTGCGCGTGGGGTGTTTGGTGTTGGTTTTTTTTTTTTTTGGGGGGGGGGCCGGCGGGCGGCCCTGGGCGTCGGGGCAGGCGCAGGCCGCGGCCGGGTGGGCGCGCCCTCAGCTGCCCGCGACCGGAGGGGGCCGGGAAAAGCACCGGCGCGCCCCACCGCACCAGGCGCCCCCGCCAAACCCCCGCCCCCCCCTTTTCGTTGTTGTTGTTGTTGCTTGCGAACATCTTTTCATTTCACCAATTCGTGTTTCATTCGCTGAGTGTCTATGGTTTTTTTTTTTCAGCCCGCATAGGGGTCTCTGGGCGCACCCGTCTTCTATGTGCGTGTTGCACTAGTGGCGGCTGTTCCTCCTGAAGCTCCAATAGTAGGTGGTCAAATGACCACAGCACACACACACGCGCACGTATACGCGCACATGGTGCTGAAGGTTTCGAGTCCGCTCCGATATTGTTGTCGCTGGCGTACTATCACTCGGTTTAGTTTGTGCGACATGACGAGCTGTCTAGTGAATCAGACGGATGCTGATGTCTCTACAAAGCTTAATACGATGCCGGAGATTTCGTTCGTCTCCGCATCCGCTCTCTGCGCCGCGGGCGCCTCTGGCACTCTGTTTCCTTTAAACTCTCTCTCCTACATGGTGGCAACCATCATCTGCCGGACGGTCTGCACCTCTCATTGTACTTTCGAATTCAAGTGGTTTGGCCTGCCTGGCTCTGTGGCGTGCAAGATAGGCAACGGCTGCGCATGCGCTCTCTGCAACGGGACCCAGTGGAGAATCGCGTCTTGAGATTCAACTACGCCCGTGCTCGTGAAGCTGACTGTTGTTGATGGTATCGTTCACTTCTTCGTGGATGGGAGCGAAGTGGAGTGCCCGCAGTTGGCTAAAAATCCGGTTCATGGCGAGCTGCGTGTCGGCGTGTCGACTGATGCCGGTGAGCAGCGCGGTGCGCTTGTGGAGGTGGAGGGCCCACAGGGTATCCCTTCTGCGGAGGCGTGCTTTGCACCATCAACAAGTGGTGGAGGTGGCCGTGGCGGTCTTGGTGGTGGACTGGAGGAGCTACTACGCTCTCTGCAACGCGCACAGGGCGGTGGTGATGACGACTCCTCCGATGAGTCCGAGAAATCAGACAGCGACGCCCCAGAGACGGGTCCGCTGTACACCGATATTACGCAGGTGAAGCTGGAGGTGGAGAGGGACGGTCCTGTGGTGGCGCTGACACCCACTGTGTTCCGCTGCAACGAGGCA